>CM034544.1:49794638-49855299 GCA_020002185.1 Paraescarpia echinospica | reverse complement strand
TATCTACGATGCACTCTATTTCATTCTTTAAGATATTCCAGCATTCTGTTGCTGTCTTATTCTTCAGCGTATTATTCCAGTCTATCTTTGCTAAATATTTCCTCATTTCCTTATATCTTCCTTTGTGGAAATTTCTCCTGAACTGCTTTTATTATTTCTTTCTGATTTTACTTTGATGGTAAAATGTATCTGGCTGTGATCACTACTTCCCAGAGGCTCACATAATTTAACATTATCAACTAATTCATTCTGTGAGGACAAAACTAAGTCTAACACATTCTCTCCCCTGGTTGGTTCTAGCACATGCTGAGAAAGGAAACTATCTTGTACTAAAACTAAAAACTTGTGGTCCTCACTACCCATACTCTGTAGAGATTTCCATTTTATATGCCCATGGTTAAAATCCCCCATAATAACACAGTCCCGTTTGCTCACTTCCTTTATAGCGTTTTGTATTTTTCATTCTCTTCTATGCTTATGTTTGGACTTCGATAAACTAATCCAACCGTTAACGTTGAGTTTCCTGTAACTATGTTACACCAAACAGCTTCTTCGCAATCTGCTTCTCTGTCTAATTTTATTTCATAAGCCTGGACAGATTCTTTAATATATAAAATAACTCCACCTCCCCTTCTTCCTATTCTATCTTTCCTAAACATTGCATATCCTGTCAGTCCCAATTCGGCATCTGATATATCGGTGGTTGCCCATGATTCGGTTATACCTATTATGTGAGGGTCAATATCTTCTACCATAATGTTTAGTTCATTTCTTTTGTTTACTATACTCCTTGCATTTAAACAAACACATTTATACTCAGCTTCAGAACAGTTTTCCAGACTGTTCTTTGCTGAATTATTTTTGCTGCCTTTATCTATGCCTCCAGTTTCAGGCTTCTCTACGAGTCCCCCCTGCGAATTTAGTTTAAATAGATGCAACCTGTCCCACTGTCAACAGATCGCAGCAGATTCTCTGAGAATACTGCTGCCCCCTTTCCACTTAGATGGAGGCCATCTCTCATGTACACATCTTCTCTCCCAACAAAGTACCCCCATAAATCTATGAATCCCACGCCCTCTTCCTCACACATCTGCTCAACCAGTGCGTTGATCGCCATCCTCTTACAGTTTCTGTATCTTGCCCCCCTTCCTCCCATTACTGGCAAAATTCCTGAGAGAATAACCTGTTCCACTCTTGTCTTTTTTAGCTTCCTCACTAGGTGTCTGTACTTCTGAACTATACCAGTTGTTCCCTCCTTGTCTGCATTGTTTGTCCCAACGTGTACTAGTATAGACCCTCCCTTGCCATGCCCCAATACCTTCTCTACCCTTTCGGTCACATGCTCTATCCTAGCCCCCGGTAGACATACAACAACGTCCTTCCCCTCGCATATAGTCTTGTCTGTTTTTCTCAGAATTGAATCGCCCATAAACACTCTCTCTTTTCTCCTTGCCCCTCAATCACTGCCTCGGAGTAGCTCCTCCGGTTTGCATATGTCTGGTTGTTGTCTTTTCCTCTTGTCGTCTTCTCTCCTGTCACATTCTCTTCCATTCCCTTCTTTCCTGTCGCGTTTTCTCTTGTCCCCTTTCCTCCTGTCATCTTCTCTTCTAGCACATTTACTCTCACTTCCTTTCGTCCCTTCTTCTTTCCTCCCATCACATTTTCTTCTCTCCTCTCCCGTCCCTTTTCCCCGGCTACCTCCTTCACTACGGTCACTTTCTCCCCTGTCACCTTCACGCCTGTCATGTTTTCTGTTGTTTGCTGAACACTCTGTCTTCTTCCATCAGTCTTCTGTCTCACAGTCTTACCAACTGCCTCTGTGGTATCTACCTCTTCACCACCTGTATCGCTGAACACTTTTCCTCCGTCCCTCTGTTTTCTCAATGTCTTGTTCCTTCACACCGGTCACCTTCCTTCCTCTCAGTCTCCTTTCTTCAGTCTCCGTGTCACAACTCTGCTCCTTCTGTGTTGTAGAATTCTCAACTCTCTCCGCGTCATCCCTCTCTGCTCCATCTATTTCTATGTTGAGTCTCGCCTCCATCTCCTTCACTATATCCGTCAACTTACACACCTCCTTCATAAGACATTCCACCCTCAAACACCCCATACACCGAAAGGTGAATCCGTCATCTTTGGTCTCTGCCCATGATTTTGGACAGCCAGACAACGCAAAATCCACCCAGCTCTGGCAGTCGTTGCAAACTAGGTGTCGTTTTGCCCTGAGTTGCCGCTTGCAAGGTGCCATATCAGAATTTATTTATGTTCAAAGTAGTTTTATGTAGTCTTTGAAAAGACTTTTCTGTGTACAATTTACACCAGATTGTTTAGGTTATAGTTAGTTATATTTGTTAACACACAGTGACACACCGTGCCTTACCTAGTTACGATGTCGATGACAATGTATTCAAGTTAGGCTTAGATACAAGGTAGTCTTTACAAAGACTGTTTCCTGTGACCTATTATACACTTTAAAAGATTGTTATTTCAGGTTTTAATTAGTCATCTAACTACACCGATTATTTCAAATAACGCTATTCTATTGTCGTTCACGGTACGCTAACTTCGACAGTGACCTACTTTGTAAACAACGTTCCGATTACATTAACGTCCCCAATTATCGCTCGCAAATCGCCTACTTTTAATCTACCCTAGATTACTCCCTCTAACTAACTTTTAACAAAAAATATTGCTTAATATATATGTATAATTACGTTATGTATGCTATACGCTCAATAATATCACTTATCTTGATCAAATATCCTTATATTTTCGCAAGTTTGCTGCACCAAATTCAAATCAATTCACCACCGGAAGTCCCCCAAATCAGATTGCAGATATAATACGTTGTACTTGCATACTGAAGGTGTCCTACTTGCATACATAATGCGTTCTACTTGCAGACTGAAAGTGTCCTACTTACAGACATAATGCGTTCTACTTTCAGGTTGGCTGTTCGACCTGACCCACAGTTACAACGTGCCATTCATCGTTTCCGGAGTTGTGATCGCCTTCAGTGGATTTATGTTGTTCAGTCTCCCGTGTATTGAGAAACTGCGGAACCGACGGCGGCATTTGGAAGATACGAACTCCAGAAGAGAAATGACCAATCTCTGATATGTCTTCGGCGGGCATCGATGCCATGCTTGCAGACTATCGGTTAGGAACCATGATCATAGGGGTGCTTTGAGCTATGCTTTGTCACTTTGTGAGCCGTTTAATTGTTGTATGTTTGTATGCTAAGGTTAGTTTAACATAAATTAAACGGTTTCCTATAAATTCGGAACGCTACCATATAAAGTGTGGAGAAATGTGAAAAATGCATCCAGTACGTTTATTCTTCTGGACTTGTCTGCCATCAGATCTCAGACACGAGTGGTGAAGTGACCGGATACGGCAGATAGAGATTTTCAGTTTTGGTACCACGCATGCCGTGTTTACAGAAATCGTTTTGGGGTTTTGTAAACTAGAACATAATTTTATTTTAAAACATTACCGAGGCAGTCTTTAATAGTATACAGTATATAATCTATGTTCCATGGTCGATAACTCTTGGCATTGGGGGTCAACTCAACTTACGTTACTAAAAACGTGTTCTGCCACTGTGTGGTAGCGTGGCAACTCACAAACTAATGGATCACTAAGATATAGGTAATTTTAAATAAAATTGTTAGAAGATGCAGATTTGTGTTCTAAATGACAAATGTCGCATTTTGCAGTGATGTCTATACTGTGATAGTTTCGGAGGAGTGAGAAATATTAATTCAAGTCCTCAAATTGCCTTGCTTTTGTGAAAAAAGCTTAATAATAATAATAATAATATATTTTATTTAATATAGCGCCAGATCCAATTATAAATTGTTCGTGGCGCTTTACAACATGTAGAACCCAGATAGAGGTATTAATGATGGCTAAATAAGCATGCATTTTCTAAAAGAAAATTTAAATATTAGTAAAATACGAATAAATACAGTAATTAAATAAATATATTAAAATAATGATCATAGCTACAGTTCTATGTAGAAATAAGACATTGTCAATTCATTTAACTGAACTAATGTACATGTAAGTATAAAATAAATATATAAATAGGTTAATTAATACATAAGAGATATAAAACAAATCAATGCAGAGAGTAAACTATGCCACATTGGACAAGAACGAGAGTCTAAAAAAATGAGTCTTTAAGCGTGCCTTGAAAGTAGAGAGACAATCAGACGTTTTAATGTCATTAGGCAAAGTGTTCCACAAAGTCGCTGCGGCGACCGCAAACGAATTGTCCCCAGCTTTGACATGAGTCCGTAGGACCGTTAACATGTTATTGTTGGTAGAGCGCAGGGCTCTTGTTGGTTTGTATGGGCATACAAGGTCGCATAAATATTTCGGGGCATCGCCATGCACAGCTTTATATGTAAACACTAATAGCTTAAAGTCGATTCTGCGTGCTACAGGCAACCAGTGAAGAATGCACAACAGAGGCATGGCGCTGTCACTCCGTGGGCGGCGTAGGATCAACCTAGCAGCAGAGTTGTGCATTCTCTGCAGTCGAGCGATGTTGTTGACAGAAGTGCCGTATAGAAGTGAATTGCAGTAATCAAGCCTTGATGTAATAATGGCGTTGACGACACGTTCCTTTGTCGAAGTTGGGAGATAACGACTCATCTGGTAAATATGGCGCAGGTGAAATGAGCACACACTGACGATGCTTGAAACTTGCTTCTTAAAATCGAGGTGACGATCCATAACGACACCAAGGTTACGAACACATCTTGAGGCAGTAATCGTAACATCTCCTACGCGTATCACACTGCCGTCAATAAGCGCAGCGGCACTCTTTGGCACTACGGGAAGATATTCCGTTTTATTGTTGTTCATGCACATGTAGTTTGATGTCATCCACTGATTGACAATATCTAGACACTCCTCCATACGTCGCCGAGTAGCAGCCAACGCAGTCGCAGTGAGGTCAAAATGGCAGTACAATTGCAGATCATCCGCATAATGATGAAAACAAAGTCCATGCGCTCTAATTATGTCGCCAATGGGTTGTACGTACAACGAGAATAACAAAGGACCCAGCACCGAACCCTGTGGGACACCCGATGTCACACAAGTTGTATTCGATGACGCATCACGAATGACCACACGCTGGGTCCGGCTCTGCAGATAGGATTGCAGCCAGCCAAGCGCCTTGCCAACAATGCCGTAACGCAACCGAAGGCGCTGGATCATTATCTTGTGATTGATTGTGTCAAAGGCCGCACTAAAGTCAATAAGAACTAGTGCCGTGCCTTGTCTATTGTCTATAGCGGCTTTCATGGCATTTGTTACACACAATAGTGCGGTTTCAGTTGAATGATTCTTCCGGTAGGCTGATTGGAAACAGTCTTCCATTCGCTGATCGGAAATATGAGAGATGATCCTTCGCGCAATAACTTTCTCTATGACTTTTGACAGATGGCTTAGGTTGCTGACTGGACGGTAGTTGTTGAGTATGTCCTTGTTGAGTGATTGTTTCTTGAGCAATGGCCGGACAATTGCGTGCTTAAGCAGCACAGGCATGACTGCCTCCTCGAGTGAAGCGTTTACAATTTGTATGATGATAGGCACGATACTGTCCATGTTGTCATTTAGTTGCTTAGTTGGTAGTGGATCAAGTGAGCATGTCTTATTCGTAGTGCCAAGAATATTAGTGATTTCGGCTGTAGTAGTTGGCTCGAACACTTGAATTGGGTCAGTAAAACAACGTGTCTCGTCCTCTGTCGGGTCAACGGCAATGCGGTAGTGCAAGTTAATCAATAATTTCTCGATCTTTTCTTGGAAGAAACGTGAGAATTTATCACATCCTTCCTTCACTGAGCAGAATTCAGGAAGTTGCATGTTGTGTACGTCGAGTGATCTCAGAATGCGAAACATGTTCTTGTTATTAGCGTTCTGTAATTGTCCGCGATAATACTCGGTTTTCTTACTGGCTATCATTGTAGTGCAGTCGTCGCGAGCGGCGACGTATAATTGGCGGTGTATTTCGAGTTTTGTTCTTCTCCACAGATTCTCACACGTTCGCCTCTTCTCTCTTGCTTCGTCGACCTCAGCGTCATACCACGGATGCGGCGAGTTGCTCCTGACGTGTACGTAGCGCCAAGGAGCGTGCTTGTCTAAGCAGTTAGTGAGACAGGTGTTGTAGTCCGATGCTAAGACCTCCGGTTGCTGACGGTCAGCGTGGGCACACATGCCAGAACATACATATTTAACGTCATCATTAAACACTGTAGCATCCATGATGCGGAAGTTGCGCTTGGCAATTATTGAAGTTTCAGCTGACGGTTTCAACACATTTAATGCCAGTTCTATGCGATAGTGGTCCGATATGGAGTCTGGATAAACAACAACAGAAGATACTAAGTTATCGCTGTCATGACTTATCACCAGGTCCAATGTATGTCCTGTTTTATGGGTCGGCGAATGGACGTGTTGCAGCAAATTGTAGGAATCAAGTAGATAGCGAAGCGGTTCTGATTTCGTTACATCATCAAAATGAATATTAAAGTCTCCAGCAATTACGGTTGGTATAACGGAAACAGATGCTTCTGTAATAAGCATTCAAGTTCAGCATAAAATTCACACGAAGTTCCAGATGCCTTACTTGAAGCAGGCGGGTGGTAGATGACACACATGTCGAACGATATAGAATGGGCTGCAGAGAACTGCACACGGAGAAGTTCAATGGTATTCAAATGGAGAGTAGGAAGAATCTTCGTTGTAAATGTATCGCGGTGCAAGATTGCAACACCGCCACCACGACGAGAAGATCGTGCCACGTGGTGGAAGAGGAACCCGGGAGGGGTCACTTCAGCAATAACAACTTCGTCACCGCTCTTCCTTAACCACGTCTCGGTTATCGCCAAGATGTCGCATTTGTGTTCAACGACGTATTCGTTGATTTTGATAGCTTTATTGCACACGGAACGAGCATTCAGTAATGCCACATTGACGAATGGCGTATCGTGTGGCATAACAGGGGCGGCTCTTAGAGTTACAAGATTCGCACTGACATTGCCTTGCCGACATACAATTCGTGAAGAATCTTTAAAACGGCTGGTAATCCGCGTTCGAATCGCGCGCTGTTTGCGCGTGCCCCCACGTCTGCCACGCAGAGTTGGACGCGCCGTGGACAGTCCTAGACGTCTGATCAATGAATACACTGTGTCTGGTAATCGCGGAGTGACACCCCTGGTGGAAGGACGGAAAGCCCGAAAGACGTTCTGTAGGCACATCGCCGCCAACGGTAGAACAATGCCTTGCAAATTATAGTTTACCAAATTAGGTCACACACGGGCGTTGTCGGTCTAAAGACCTGTAGTCCACCAGCTTCGTCAGCGACACGGTTGGCTGACGACATTAAAACAATTCAAGATTGTAGACAAAGTACGCTACCTTGTTGTATAAAAAGTTCAGCGAGACAGTCACTGCAGCATCACGAATAAATAGTGAAGTTATGATTGTTCAATTCTTCGTAAACAGGCAGAAAACATGTTAATATCACGAGCATGATTAAGTCCTAACATTCTGAAATACTTAGTCCCTTGACCGGTCGTCGGTGGGGGGTGGGTAGATTTTACCAAAATGCATGCTTATTTAATTAGCGATTGAAATATGTTCTCTCATAATGATACCCAAGCATATTGTAAAAATACATAATTTGGGTTTTGTAATTACCATGACCTTTAACGTTTGACATAAAATATCACTTAATTTGTGGAAGATTTTGATTAACTTAATTCAAAATAGTTTCTACTTTAATAAATTCGCATTACTGAGAACAATTTGGGCTATAGGACTTATTTGTTGTCATTATTCAAGGCAATATATCATAATAGTATGTTTTAATAAATTATGTTGGAACGATCAGTGTTTTAGGGCGGAAACAATGCTGTCAAGTGAACAACTAATTATAATTGTGCACCAGTTTGTTTCCATTTTTCAAAATGTCCTATGCCATGGAGTGGGCTATCTCTTCCCAATCCAATTCCGTTCGATGACTTCGATCGTTGGGCCTGACCACTTTCGATAGCATTGCTACGCCCCTGTTAAGCTCGGCGCTGTATTGAAAACAGCTAGCATAATACCCGCTTTTACCACGTCGATATTAAACAAAATGTCCATGTCGTATACGTGATCAAGCAAAAAAGACATAACGTAAGACGTAAATATGTTTGTAAAACGCAAAAGTCAATTAATGCAAAAACCTCTGTCGCTGTTTGTTTTTAAAAGCAAGTATGGAATGTCGCAGTCTAACGTCATAATCTAATAATCAGACAATCTTCCTGGCAGACTGCAGATAAAAATCTAAAACCTTATTTACTGCAACTAATTCGCCGAAATTGGTTTTGCTTGTTGCAAGTAGATTATATCACCCTTTTCTATAACCTTCAATAATAATCCAAAATCTGGACTTTTGGTAACACAATGTTCGACGTCTTTAAACATAATTTAGTGCCCATTCGTAACAATTAGGTCGGGGTAAAACTCTTACAAGATTATGCATTTTTCTTTAATGGCGCCGTGATCACCAGTGGCGACCCACAACGGCAACCAGCGTCTAATGTAAGTGACGTCACTATCACGTAGCGCCATTTTCGCCCATTACATTCAAGATCAGTGGAATTAAACAGAGGTTAACTTTCTGGATTCAGGCGAAATACGACCTCACGGTGCAATGAGCAGTAAAGTAAATATTCTACAAACACATTGAGCGACGTATGCTACAATCGACGTCGTAAATTGACCGCTTATTAAAATTTTATTTACAACGGCATGTAACGGCAGGACTTACCCTCTTAAACTAAGGTCTGGTCCAAGCCAGTTCACTATTATTATGTGGCATATGTCATACTCAATCAGATTAAGCCTACTATGTTTTCGGATGATACATTTCCATGTTAATATAAATCTTTAGTACATTTATCAGGAAGATCTCGGTCAGTTGTAACACGGGCCAATTGTAACACTGATTCACCAAGTCGTTTAGATTATTCGACAGCAGCATTGATTGCACTGTGCATACACAATTAAGCAATGCTTTATTTCATGCAAGATTTGTCAAGATCGGTAAACGGAAACGATTTTTTATTCACAAAAATCCATTTGTCAAGCATCTATATAAAATGTTCAGGTAGTTAATGTTTTTAGTTGCACTAATAGATTCCTAGTATCTCTGTTATATGTGCACGGTCGGTGAGATGGGATGTTTGAACCTATATAAACCATTACATTTGTTTGGAATATGAGAACTAATGAGACCATCCCTAATATATCTCATCAAAATACAACCCAACCCTCTTCTTCTAATATCTATGATATTTCGTGTGCTCTGTATATTCAGTGAGATTCCAAAACCCAAGCATCAACAGAAGTCTGCTGAACAAGAAATCGAAAAATTCACGTTTGTCTTCAATGCGTGACAACGATATCGTAGTAGATATGAGGAGTAAGGAAAATATAAGGAGCAGCATCCATGGTAACAACACGAGTATAACAACACCATGAAAGACAAGATCAATGACGTCAGTTCTCATGACGCAACCTACATTCTGCGAGTGTGAACTGAACAACAAAACATTCACCGCGTTCATAAAGGACGAGGAAATTCCACTATAATCACGACAGGAACGCCCGTATACCAAAAACATTCCTACCACCATCAATATGACAGTTACTAAAATACCGGCAGCAAAGACGTACGTGTATTTCAAGTTACACTTTAACGTCGACGTTTGTAACAGGGCACGCTTACTGATGAAAAGTAGGTTAAACGATTTAAACAGAGACATGGTAATGCTTACAGCGAGGATATTGGAAAAGGCAGATTCGTAAAATGCAGCATCGTGGAAACTGACGTATCGCTTTTTGAGTTTTAGCGCTGTGTGAACTGTATCATTGATAGTTGTCATGCGAAGTATAAATACTGCAATCCCAGCGAACATCATCACTATAAGCGCCCAATCGATATATGTCCAAATGTTAATAAAATAACGTCTCCGACGGCTTCCATGTAACAAAGAATTCCTTACAGTGCGTTTTATCAGAATAACGGTCAGCATCACGTAGCACATTTCGCATAAAATTGTCATTATGTCATGCAGATTTGTGAAGCTGTATAGCTTGTACGTGTTGATATCGTAATATGGGTCCACAACGCCCGTATCAATAACCTCAAACGCCAGCAGTGATATCGTGAAGAGACTCGTGGAAGGGTTAAATGTAGTGAATTGAACGAGCACAGCTACCGTGTTGTTGTTCAACCATTCATCCTCTTCGAGATCTTGAAATAGCCTCATCATCCTCTTCTTATTCCTCCTTATTGCAACCACATATCCGCCCCCGGGGTACGTTCTGTGTCGGCAGTTTATTGAGCCAACGTGTAAAGTATCCGCCGACTGATACGTCCAGGGACTATAGGGGTTTGTCACCAATTCCTGTCTGATTGGCTTCTCCCAACTACCTCTGTACGACGTTTGGTCTTCCAGATGCATATCGTGAGATGCCCGACAGCCGGAAGTTTTGCAACGTTGAGATTCTACAAAAAAAGGTTAAATGATTAGTTGTTGTGGATAAATAACTACAGCATCATTAACAGGTTGAAATAATATGAATGTACAACAATTATTTACGAGTAACAATTAACGGAGACACGACATATTGAGAACAAAAATGACACATGTAGATCGTGACATAACAAGACCTCAAAAAACGTTCTATCTTTCACTCGAAATTCCTTCGAAATATCATGAGAATATTCCGAGCACAATCGATCTTAAACAAACCATTTTAAAAATAAAATGAAACAGCGATATACAAGCCAAAATAGTTGGAAATGGAGTTTCCATGTTATAAAATAGAAGGTCAGCACCGAGATGGACGCTAGAACAAAAACAAACAGAACAAGATAACTGGAAATAAAATGTTATTTTGTCTACGCTCTTAAGCTGGGGTCACGCTGCAAAACAAACTGCAGACCAGAAAAAATGGAGGTGTCTTGTTTCTGTTTTCTGTGTTAATAAGATAGAACAGGGTTAAGTAAATAAAAAAATAAGTACGTAAGTAAGTAAAATCAATAAATATACATCGCTGAGACACAATGTTTTTCATGGTACCAATTATTATAAATATGTTCAAGTTGTACCATTTATGGTAATAAACTAGAACATTACGGTATTATAGAACAAATGCTTGCCTGGTTTGACAGTTATTTGTCTAATAGAAGGCACGGTGTTTTATTTGAAGGAATAAAATCGAACTTCCAGCCTAAATGCGGTGGAGTTCCACAGTGATCAATAATAATGCCACTATCATTCCCATCTGATACTAATGACATTATTAAAGTATCAAATGTCCTCTTACTAATTATATTTGCAGATGACACGAATGTCAATTGCCGCAATTTTAGCGACTTGAAACTATCATGAATCAAGAACTCAAAAAACGTGTTATTTGGTTAAGCAGTAATAAACAATCGTTAAATATTACTAGTAAACACATTTAATTGTATTCAGGTCAGTGAATAAAAAGGTCTTCAATTCAAGTAATATATTTATTGAACGTCAACAAATTACCCAGGTAGAAAGAACACAGTTCTTAGGAATAATAATATATTCTAATCTGTCTTGATCTTTGCATATGTAGAGCTCATAAAATGTCAAAGAGCCAAAGCTGTTGGATATGTAACTAAAGCTAGAAAACGCTCAGTAGATCATCCATTGTGACATTATACTGTATGTAACGTATTGCATAGAAGTATGGGAAGGTACACGTAGCATGCATTTTAGTTATTTAATATAATTACAAAATTGTGCAATTCGTCTAATTAGGTTTGCTCCATACAGAGCAAACACAGACGATCTCTTCAATAAATTATTTATTTTACCATTAAGACAAATTTATGAAAGTACAGTTATTCTGTTTATGCATAAAAAATTATCAGGAACATGTGTCCGTCGATAATGATAAGTATGTTCAATAGAAATAATGTAATCCACAAAACCAGGACACGTCATGCTGAATTATTGCATGTACCGATTTCAAAAACCAACGTGTTATACAAAACCATTTGACACCGTCGTGTTAAACTATGGAACTGTATGTTAAAATAATGGACTGACACTCATGCATTTGTAGCATTGAAATGTTAAATAAATATATTTTTTGTGGGTAAACAATATTACTGTCTTAATTAACATACATTACTACAATCGTAATGCGTATTTTCACGACAATTGTATTGATATAATGTGTACTGCTGTTTTTCTTTTCTTCAACTGCTTTTCTATTTGTTTAATTATTTAATATGCACCATGAAATTACGTATGTATTGAGAGAAAAATCAGCCATACATGGTTTAGCCCACCTCATAATAGGAACTACGATAATTTATATATACAATGTACCATTGAATGTATTGTATCCAAGCTTCTGTGATGAACCACCCTCATCACAAATAAACTATGACACAACAAGTCGTAATATGAAAATCCCGCTAAATAATCCAGTAAGTGAGGAAGGTAAACGTAATAGTTCAATGTCCTCAATACGGGACATCGAAAACCAGGTACCCCATATCAAATAACATGATACAAACTCACTTGAGCCGATTCTAATTTGTCTGATGATCACTGAACCAATTAAGAAGTTGTTCTCATCGGAAATACAGTTCGTTCCATTGTGATGAAACGACGGTAATAGGGTATGCATGATATACTTCCAAATGTCGGGTTGTGTGTGAACCTTAACAACAATACACATACAACTATACAGTGGACGTGCATACACACACGCACATGCACACGTGCGCGCGCCCACACACACACATACACACGCGTGCGCACACACACTCACTCACACACACTCGCACATACACGCACACACTCACATACACCAACACCCACACACCCAACCCAACACCCACTTGTAATACAACTAATGTAAGAACGTTGTCCCGTTTCTACTTTGAAACATACTGTTATGTAAGTTTTGTAGATAGTGTTTTTGCAATACATTTCGTAGGTATTATACTGAACAAACTAACGCTACTGCAACCGCAGTTATGCTACAGCTGTTACTACTCGTAACAACGCAGTATCTTATAATAAGTAGTTGTAAATTGAACTTGATAATACCCGTCAACAAACGTTAAGTTGTACCTCCGTAAGTGCAATGTTTCCCGTGTGGCGGCCCTCGAGAAACGTGTCACGAGTCGACTTGTTTATATGGAATGATCGGCGGTCAGATATCTGATAAGCGATGGTAGAGATCAGAGCAAGTAACAAGATGCCATACACTACGTCTCGTAGCGATTGCCACAAATGTTGCTCTTTCGCCAGTCTTACACTTGCTAGATCGACAGCAGCTTTGTCCGGAAGGCGATACATATCTTTCGTTGGTTTTCGGATAAAGTGATTTTTGCGATCCATTACCAATACATATTCTTTGTCCTTGGCTAGAATACAAAGTAATGTGTACAATATGTGTGCGTGTAGGGTAATACCCTCTGGGAGGTATTCAATAAAATTCAGTTCAATATAAAATTTAACTATTTATATAATGAATCTGTACATAATATCCCGGTAAAGCCCATTTGATATAGAGTTCGTTGCTAGCCGTTAGGAGCGAGTACTCGCTCATAAATGCTACTAATGTTTTCTATGAAAGTCACTTGCTGCGAAGTTCACATAATAATCTAGTAAACGTTCCGAATTTATACAGAAGCCACAATAGAAGTTGAAGATCTGTATTATCACATATGTTTATGATATGGGTAATTACACGAAAACTTGAATGAAGTACAATTTTAAAAATCGGTAAAGTAGTTTTTTTCGAGATATGATGTTGTAACAGCTTCGTAGACGCTATGGCAATGTACGTGGATTCTGATACTTCCTTAATTAATCACTTAAGGTTGGACCACTTTTATTGACGAATTTCAGAACGTTAAGTGAAACCGCTAGAATTCCCGGTCGACATAGTGCCTATATGAAGACATGTGCACATTAGTTTATTGTACGTGGGATGTTGGGCACTAGCGTCAGTTTATCAATGAAGATATACTATAGAATCTACAAAATCGCTGTGTACTTGTAAAAGCAAATAAAGGGAGATGTAACTGTTGCCATTGTGAAAAACCGTTGTACTGAGGATTTACTACTGGTTAGGATCGATTCTTGGCAAACATCAGCTGAGTAGCTAATGGCGTTTACTGGCTAAGTCACCACTGCTACCAACGAATACTCATTACTCGCTTCTAGCCGGTAGCCATGAACTGTAGATGAACACAAGAGCATACGCAATTTGTCGTCTATCAGCAGGATTCAACTTACCGAGTTTTACATAGTAGTCTGCTGGGGTAGATGGGCCAGACTTCGCACCAAAAAAGAAACTGAATACAGCTGCCAAAACTGATACCTTCAAAGGCTGAACAATTCCTATGTTCTCGATGAAGGTCGCAAAGAACGAGATGGTCCACTTTATACTGGCCGAGTAGCCGTAGGTCAGACTGTACATGCATGTGACGTACGTAGCGACGAGAGAAATCGACATAGTCAGAGACCAAGCGATATAATATTTCCAGGCACATCTTCAAACACAGTTTGGCACAGCATAAAAAAAGCCAAAATAGCTTTTCACAGCATGAAAAACATTTTAACAAACAAAAATATATCACTTGAAGTGAGAAAACGTGTAATGCAATGCTACATAGAGCCCACACAGCTATATGGATGTGAATCTTGAACAATAACCAAAAGTTCACAAAAAACATAGAAGCCACTGAAATGTGGTTCTTATGAAGAATGCTGCGAGTGCCCTGGACTGCAAAACAAAGCAATGAAGTCATCCTTAGGACAGCCAAATCAAAAAGAAATTTCATCGACAAAGTTAGAACACAACAAGCACGATTTATAGGCAACAACAGGAAAGATAGAAGGAAAAAGATCCAGAGGACGCCAGAGAATAAAAATAATAGATAGTCTCTCAACATGGTGTGGAAGGAGCACAACAGAACTGCTACAAACTACACACGACCGTGCGGTTTGGAGAGCCATGATCGCCAACGCCTGTGACAGACATGGCACATAGAAGAACGTCATATCAGTTCAGGAGAAAGTAGAGTGGCTGTATAAAGTGGTATTATTATTAGACACTAAACTAAATGATATATATGAATGATATGGTAAATGACACACATGCAGAGTCACCTTAAGTGAGATTTACATGGTTGTGACATAGGTGATAATTATTTGTTTGTGACGTAGGTGAAACTGTATACGGCTGTGACTGAGATGAAAATTATATGGTTGTGACGTAGGTGGCGACGATCGATGACGACATCGCCAAACACCACGATTGGGTATACCGCTAATACTAAAACAACTGATTGTTAGCTTCATTTTAATCTGTTTGAGAAGATTTTTTTAATTATTTACCAACCATGGATAACTATATAATAAAGATACTGTAGTGATTTACCCATTTTTCATTTTCTTGGAAATCGCATTGCGTTGATGAGCCTACATGAACAAATCAAATAATATAAGTAAACTGTAGTGTGATGCACCTATATAAATACACACGCACGCACACGCACGCATGAACGTACATAGTTGTGTACGTAATACAATTCGAAATTAACGTAATTATTCAACCATATTAACTTTACAATTATGTAATGGTTGTAGGAAAATCGCATAAACTGGTCGTATAACGTGCAATTTCTTAGTCCAAGGGAAGATCCATCAAGATAATACCTTACCCCATCTTTTTGAAGGTCTTTATCCGAGTCGACCCGGTATGCAGGTGTGCTACAAAGACGTTAGGTCACATACATAAAGCATACATTTTCTGCACATTCTCAGGTTTTTACATTGTTTTCAACATGGCAAAGGTACCCGAAAGAAACGAAAGTAGAAAGAGACGGTGCTGGTATTGAGAAACATTGCGCTCCCAATGTCCAATCATATGAACGGAGGTATTGCTTTTTCTCAGTAAAAAGGTTATGGTTCTCCTACCCTTGGAGTTCAAAGCTCTGAGAGTTGAGCTGTCTGAAAGTGTCCAGGGGCTAGGGTAGTCTCGTAATTCCCAACCATCGCCTGGCCTCACTGAGAGGTGATCTATATTGTTATAATACCGGTAACAGTTGGATGTTTTCTCTCTCAGCGAACTTGTGTGCAGAATACCAAGAGAATTCGTGTAAAGACAGATGTTCTTAAAAAGGCGAGAGTTGAAGTACTTGTTTCCACACTCCTGGATGCTGTGCCAACCAAAGCATTCAGCTTTAATAATACATCGAACATATTCATCATATCTTCGCCTTTGGTTGCTAGGTTGATTTCATAACAATATGAATTCTTCGTTTATGACATTGGTGAATGTACCTGAAGAACACATTTAGTTGAGTGACTGGACATCGGCATACGCATAGAGTTGGATGCTGAACAAACCAGCCTTTTTCATTCCTGCATCACCTGTTCTTTGATATCCAGAGAAATGTCACAGTTATGGGAATTGGCTTTATTAATACATCGAGCGTCTTCATCATATCTTCGCCTTTGGTCGGTTATAACTCTTCCTTTAAATCACATTGGTCAGTGTATCTGAAGGACGCATTTAGTTTAGGGCAGGACTGACCAACAACATATGCATAGAGTTTGCTGCACAAACCAGCCTCTTCTCATTGCTGTATCACCTCTTCTTTGATATCCACACAAATGTTACACATCCTGTGGAGGAGAGGAACTCTCAAAATAGTAATGACACAACGTTTTCCTGCATTTGATTATCTCTTAGACAATGACTGATCACTGTCTTGGCAGGAGGTACCATCAGCTCATCCGGCAACCTTTGACACTTCGTTTCGTTGCAATTTCCAAGGAGACCTACACAATCTCCTACCTATTTTGAGAATGAATTGTATGTTAAATTATTGTACGCAAATTTATATTGCACAGAGTCGTACGACGACACCTCCGAAATTTCGGAACGACCCCAGTGGGATTTGAGAATCGCTCTACTAGAAAATGTGCTGGTATGTGTGTCTTTCTCCTCCCCCTCTCTCTTGTCTGTCTCTTTCAGTCTTTGTCTGTATGTGCGCGCGTGAGTGTCCGCGTGCGCAGCTTTGTCTGCGTCTGTAAATATAAATAAACAAATGGTGAAGGTAATCTAAACAAAAAAGCATGTCTGAAATGGTTTTGTTGATAACATTTATATTATTCCACTATCTGGCAAGGCCTGCTATATGCACATTTGAATAAAAGTAACTTATGTGCAAACAAATACTGAATTGAGGACGAGAAGCCCAGTTGTTGAAATAGTAGGACAACGTTTATTTAAAATAATACCACATAACAACTGATACGTGGTAGGTGCATCATATTGAAAACAGGGAAACAATATCGCAAACACTTTACTTTTTTATTTGTGTATATTAATATATGCCAATAATTATTTTTGCGTTTGGAGCTAGGTGGCTTTGTGAGTAGTATTTCACCGGTGCGTAATCTAATGCCAAAGTGGAGGTGAGTAGTTTCTTTGATCTCTCAATGTGGTGCCAATAAGTCGGCCTATTAGCGCTCCACGTGATGCTGCTACCATTGCGTTGAAGTTTTCCAGATGTTGCGTGTAAGTCTCGTTTCTTGCTCCGGGGCTGCTTAACAGAGGAGACGTGTATAGTTCACAAATAAACACTGATGGTCATGTACGTTTTTCAGCAGCAGCAGCAGCAGCAGCAGCAAACCATACTGTGCATGTATTATGTTGTTGTTGTTGTTGAATAACCGTTCATTCATACATATGAGATCATCCTCAACACGGGACCATTGCTTATGCCTTAGTAGGATTGCAAGGTTAGCCTCATATCGGCATTCTTCTGTATTGGGCAGATCGTAGATGTATATATTGAAGAGAGGTGGTTCTAAGACAGAACCGTGCGGAACACCATTCTTTAATCGTCTGAGTATGCTTCGCTGTCCATCCCCTGTCTTCAGTACAACGCTTCGGTTGGAGACCAATTGCACGATTAAGCTGACCATTCGTTTGTCTGGTAGGGTCTGAAGTAGTTTTAATTGCAGGCCTTGGTGCTTCATGGTGTCATAGGCAGCTGATAATTCCTCGAACATGGCTCCAGCGTATTCGTTGGCTTGGAAACGGTGTTTTATGTCTTGTGTAAGAAGATATGTTGTCGACTTTCCGCGTATGAAGCCACCTTGTTCGTGTCGTAGTTTTGGTTCGACAATTTGCTCGGTGGGTCAATATACGAGTCTTTCGATGATCTTGTATGGGATGCAGACCAGCGATATTGGTCTATAGCTCTTGGGATCATCCTTAGGTTTGTTAGCAGCCCATCTCCATAGCTTTGGAATCTCGTTTCAGGTCATGTGTATTGATAGGCATATTCTTAGCCAGGTGATAGTTTTACTTCCGGTATTAATGATGCACTTTGGATCTAGACCATCAGGTCCGCCGGCCTCTCCACTTTTTAATCGTTTGAGTACCGTTGCCATTTCGTCTTCAGTGGAGGTCCCCGACATATTCTTTGTTCTTTTTTTTAATGTAGATGCTTCCACGTGCACTTTCTTGTGAAGTTGTGGTCTGTGTTTAGTGATTTCCATTCTGCATAACTTGCAAAGAGTTGGCATTAGCTGTGACTGGGCATTTAGTAGGCGTTCTGCTGGTGAGGCGTTTGGCCGCCATACATTTCGGCTTGAGAGGGCAGTCTTTATGTTTGATTCAATAAGTATTCTATAGAACACGTGTAGCAGTGAGTGGAGTGTAAAGCGATTTCAGCTCTCGTAATAACTGGATATTGCGCTTCTTTATAAGAACTTACCTTTACCTTTTAGGACAACTTACCGATGCCTTCCGAATGGAAGAATTCGGGGTTCGGAGTATTCCGTCCTGGGCCGAACGCTCCTGAACAACGAAACTACAAGCATGCTAGGTATCGTAGAAACGACAACACTGTGCAGTGCGATGATTATTTGTTCCCATCTGACGTGAATTGCTTTGTCTGCTAAGTCGAGGTCATCGTCACTGCTAGAATGCCCGTAGTACATAATGTTTGACACCATGGACAACATGATGAAAGTCATGGCACAGGCCACGCGTTGGACCCGCGTAAATAAACTGTGTGCCGGACATAGGAAGATGCTCAGCCAAAGGTGTTGATCTCGAACAGATTGTGACGCCTTCAGCAAGAATCTATAGCTAAAGCGGACAGTTCTGTTTACAGTAAGAGTTCTTCGAATATTTCGCATGCCTTTTTCTGGCGCTAACCAGTCGTCACACACGAAATGCCAAACCTCGTTAGTCTGAACATCATGTACCGTTATCTGATTAAGATACCTGAAAACATATTAAGGATTATCAGATTAATTTGATCCGACACACCAATACATATATGGTATGCGCGTTACTAAATGGCCTATCCATTACGTTATCTATTGCCTAGCAACAAGGTCCATAAAGTCATCAAAATGGATTCAGCTCATGTGCTGCTACCGGACGTTCCGTCGTATATATATATATATATATACACACACATATATATATATATATTGTTAGCATTGTACATATTACACTACTATTTTTTTGAAATTGTAGTGCCACAATTAATGATTTTCTTTATAGCAAAAAGATAGAACAAAGTTGTTTAAACGAGAACTGTATGCAGGGAGGATTGATTTTGCAGCTGTCGTGCCGCTCTTGAAATTTAATGTATGTGTCAAATCATCTAATCCTCGGAACAGATTAACAAATTAAAACTGTCTCATAATTTATTTAAATTTCAACCAATCATTATGTGGCTATAGTTTAGCACATCTGCAAAACAGCTAAGCATTTGCACACAAATCGTGTCTCTACTGTGTGAACAGGGGGTAAACACGTAATATTTCACCCGTTATATGTATCTGTTATCAGAGAAGATTACAAGTAACATATCTGAAATCTGCTGAAGAAATATATATTTAGATAAAGATTATACTTGCAGAATTCGTGTATACTAGAGAGAAGGAAAATGGGTATACTGAGGAACAAAACATATAATTTGTTTATAAAAATAATTTTTAGTAACCTGTATGTGTTTTGTGTTGCGTTATAGGTCAGCCATTAATTGATACGTCGCGGTTTGCCTACGTCATAATCCAAATTTTGCGCGAGACTTCCGTCAAGCTTAACTTTTAAAATAAAAACTGTACCTTTTTTGTCATAAAGAAACACTTTTGCGACCAGAATTTCAACAAAATATACGACGGAATGTTCGAACCAACCAAGTGTTCGGCGTCCACTTTTGATCGATTGACGAATGTTTGTTAGGCAACCGGTCACACGACGGATAGGTCAATTGATGGAACCACTGTGTTGCAGATTGCCTGTCACAATCAAAATTAGCACGTGACCTCCGTCAAGCTTTGGCTTTGCCAACAATATTGACAGCGGTTATATGTGTGTATAACTTTAGTACTGCTGCATAACATGATACCGACCGAAGTGTTTGGCATCCATTTTTGATCGCTTGACGGACGTTTTGCTAGATAACCAGTTACATGATGGATAGTTCAAATGACGGACCTCTATGTTACAGTTTCCCTACACCACAATCAAAATGATGCACGTGTCATCTGTCCAGCTTTGTCTTTGTTAACACTATTGACAGCGGTTATAGGTGCGAATTACATTACTATTGCGGAATTACATTTCCTAGATAAATATTCCAGCAAACAACTGTCGCTTTAACAACATTGGCTAACGTTTTTTGTAATTTTTTTGGGGACTAGCATTCCAACAAAATATACTACGGAATGTCTCTACCCTAAACGTGTTCGGCATCCATTTTTGTGGTTTGATTGTCCGTTTGCTAGGCAACAGGTCAGGTGATGGATAGGTAAACTAATAAACCATATTCATAAATAGCATTCGTATTGGCGCAAATAAAATAAGGCTATCAGAACACCAATACGAGTGCAATCGAAAATAATTAGTTGATAACATATCATACGTGGTGCCTATCGTGTATATTGGACTCATCACCGTCTGAGCACTCAACAAAACAAACATGTAACAAAGCCATACTAACGTGTATTCATTGTGTTAATTAACTCACACAGTTAGTAGCTTGTCCATGTCACAATAATCTGTCTCACTCACGAATGCGGCAAGATATACGAAATAACGTTTTAGTACGATACAACGGTCACGTTTATAATACTGCCTTGTGCACCAATATGTATGGATGTTGGTTAACGCTGAATATACAATGTGATATTAATTTGAACTCAAATAGTTGCACGTATACGTATTAGTAGATGACATATATTTTATATGACTATGCATTATTTGTAATTTTACATCATGGATGATACGCCTTTAATACTTAAAGAACGTGTTCGAATCTTAACTAACCAACTCGGAAAGAGACCGCTCGAGCTATGCCAAACAGTCAGACTTCTCAAGGCTCCCAACGACTGCTTCGCTGCTAGAAGAAACCACTTTTCAGATCCAGCTTCTAAAAGATATATGTGTGGATTGTAGATCACGTGGGTCTTAGTGCACGCCAATGTTCCTGCGATATAGAAGGCAACAGCCGATGTTGTTCCAGCCCCGTTCCTCCAACCAGTCAACACCGTCACCAGATAGTAATAGCCCGAAGAGACTTCATTGTCGTTTAGGACTACTATATTTGCCTTAAATCAAATATATAATTAGTGTCAGTCCATCTTTGTACATATTGATATTTTGAAAGTGTGTTTTGTAAGTTTAATTGTTTTTATAACGATGATATCATGTTATATCTATCCAAGAAAGCAACCAGGAAAGTTTTTTAACGTGCAGTTACATAAACAGAATGTTGTATAATTAATCATTGCAAACACATGTTGATGAAATCAAAGAATGTAAGGACATTATAATTGTTATTATTATTCAAGCAATACTATCAAACAAAAGTGGTATCGGAAGATAAATATTGTTAATGTTCACCTTGACTGAGTTTTTGACATCCTTTTGTCTCGCCCACACTGTCATAATAACGTATGTGCACCAAAAGGCGATTAGACACGAAATGATAATTGGATTGTGAAAAAAACCTAGAAACATTGTCAGCTCAAACAGATCGACGTGACAAGGGGCTACGATCACGTTCCCAGCAAATGTCGACAAATGACTACAATCACACACGACGTACCCTGGTCGGGCCACGAGAGGCACCTGCAACGTATAAACACACTAGTAAATGTGCGTAATACAATATGAGTATTGCTAATACGAGTCACTCACTCACTCACTCACTCACTCACTCACTCACTCACTCACTCACTCACTCACTCACTCACTCACTCACTCACTTATTATTTTCTCAAGGAAGATGTAGGAGAGTGTGGGAGAGAGTAGACAGCTTTGTCTGACTCCGACATTTGCTCTTAAACTTTCGAGTATCTTTCCATTGGCGAAGACTGTGCTGGTGGCTTTGTTATATAGCTGTTCTGTGACTCTGACAAGGTTGGCACTGATATACTTTCTGATGGTCGCTCACAAGGCTGCATGCCAGACCATGTTGAATGCCTTCTTGAAGTATTTGTAGCAGTCATCATGTGGTGAATATAGGGCAATTGAAACTTGGCGGCTCCTTCCCTCTCTAAGCTTTATGATGTGGTTGCAGTGGGTCAATGAACTTTGTTCCTCCGCCTTTAGATGGAATTTCCTCCACGAGCGTTCCCACTAATCCAAGCAAGCTACCTCGTGCTAAGCGTCTATGGTTTTGAAGTCAGAGTTTTCTTTCTCCTAGACCCACTGCCTGCCAAGGTTTGGAATTAGAGTTGTCCTTCTCGTAGATCCCTACCATACTTAGTCCATGGGCCAAGCCAAGAAATTTCACTTATTGGTACCATCTCTGCGGGCATGGTCTTGTTATGATTTTTGAAATAGTTTATGTGTATTGGACATACTTTGATATGATAAACATCGATGAACGGTTGCTTATTGGCTTAGCGGCCATCTTTCATAATGGCCACCAAATCCAATGTCCCCATGTTGTAATCACTGCGTCACATAGAACCACACTTTTAGTGTCAATATATAGCTTTTAGGGATCAATGATTTCAAATAGTTTACATTTGACCTTCTGTGACAACTTTAAAGATGGCGATCGTCAAAATAAATACAATATCTTAGTACCTCCGTCGCATAGAGCAGTAATTTGAACACCAGTGCATAGATGTGGGGGCAGCGATTTTTAAAATGTAAAATTTGACCTTCTGTGACATTGAGATATTTGCCATTTTTAAAGATGGCGCCCGTCATAGACTTTTATTCCCGTATCTTCAGAACTACGTAACCTAAAGCCACACAGGTAAAGTCAAAATATGTTTTTTTAGGGACGGCGATTTACAACATATCATTTTTTACTTTCCCCGACATTGAAATATCCACCATTTTGTAAGATGGCGTCCGTCAATTTACCTATAGATCCGAATAATAGGCATGTTAATTCGTTCAATCATCGTCATCGCTATCTTTATCATCAGAGTCACCTAGTTCAACTGCTAACTGTTCTTCTGTCTTCTGATTGCTGCACGTCTGTAGATTGCACATGTTGTCTTGCATGACAAAAGTTCCAAAACTGCATCTATCTAGGGCAGGGTCAAAAAGTAATATATTAGAAATCGCCGTACCTGAAAATAATCTATTTTGAAGTTAATTGTGTGGCTCTGGGCTACATAATTATGAAGATACGGGAATAACAGTCTTTAAAAATGGCGACTATACCAATGACAGAGCAGGTCAAATTTAACAATTTAAAAATCTTACCCATGAATCTATGCAAAGATGTACGAAAAATACTGTTCTAAATGACAAAGATGCTAAGATATGGTGACATATATATTAACGATCGCCATCTTTAAAATTGGCTAATGTGAATGTCTCAGAAAGTGAAATGTTAAATATTTGAAATCCTTGAACCCTAAACCTATATATTGATCCCAAAAGTATGGTTATAGTTAAAGCAGTTACTGCAACGTGATTGGGCGGCCATTTTAAAAGGTGTCCGCCAAGCCAACAAGCAACCGCTCTGCAAAGTTTATCTTATCAAAATATGTTCCACAGACATGGATTATTTCAAAAATCATAACTATATCTTGCCCGCCCAGATGGTATCGACATCTGTTCTGGCCTATGGACTAACTAGCCTGGGCCCGTAAGGTGCGCAGTTTCCGTGGCGTGCTACAAGGAGGTTATACAAGAGTGTTGTCTTTGGAGAGGCTATGTATCAGCATGGGAGGCTTGCGCACACATGTCCATTTTTACCCCTGTGACGGGGCTAGCTGGCAGACGCAGCTGAAAGCGGGAGTGTGAAGCGCATGCATTACAAACTACTCACTATACTACGACACATCACACACACGTGTGTCACCACCACGCCACAAATACGACAGCTCTCATAATATCATGTGTAATGTGCCCCTCATATGCCTATTGTGTTCATGTTATCACTTTTATTTATCTGACGCCACCGTGGTTACATGGATGGCTACTTCGCAAATTATGCTCGACAATGGCCAACGTATATGTTTAATGAACAAACACTTCAAACAAAACGTGCCACTATTGCTTTAGTATAGTGTTATTATATTTTTGTATTACATACAATTACTACGCGTAGCTAATACTTCAGTTTAAACGTTGTAATCAAATTACCACATTAATTGTGTTTGATGTGTCAGTACTTTGTGGCCATTCATAAATTTCGACAAGTTAAATTATTAGTACATGTAGTAATCATAAATAAAGCCGGAAATTGCTGAAGAACAATGTGGATTTGTAGAAGATAAAGGTACAAATAATGCAATATACATCCTACGAACACTGAGTGAGAGAGCACTGGAAGTGCAGAAAGATCTGTATGTATGTTTTATTGATTACACAAAGGCATTTGACAGATTTCGTCATGAAGAAATCATATCAATGCTGGAGAGTTTGAACATTGATGGGAAAGATCTGAGAGTTGTTAGAAATCTGTTCTGGGAACAAACAGCAGCAATACGAATAAAAAATGACAACAGTAAATTTCAAGAAATAAAACGTGGTGTAAGACAAGGGTGTGTCCTATCACCCGATCTCTTTTCACTATACATTGAGATCATCTTACGCACATTAGGACGATATGCCAGGCATTCAAGTAGGGGGTTACAACGTGAATTATTTACAATATGCAGACGACACGGTATTGATTGCTGAGAACGAAATAGATCTACAACATATGCTAGATACAGTAATAAGGGAAAGTGAGAAAAAAGGTCTGTCCCTGAACAAAAAGAAAACAGAAATCATGGTAATCTCAAAGAAAAATTACACTCCAACATGCAACATGGTAGCATGTGGCACTGTTTTGAAGCAAGTCCGAACGTTTAACTATCTGGGATCACTAATAACATTCGACGGTCGATGCAACGATGAGATAAAGAGAAGAATTGCTAAAGCCAAAACAGCTTTTCACCACATAAACAACATTTTAACAAATACAAATATATCAATTGAAGTGAGAGAACTGCAATGCTACATAGAGCCCATATTGCTATATGGATGTGAATCCTGGACAATAACCAAAAATTCACAAAAAAACTATAGAAGCCACTGAAATGTGGTTCTTAAGAAGAATGCTGCGAGTGCCATGGACTGCAAAGCAAAGAAATGAAGTCATCCTTAGGACAGCCAAATCAAAAAGAAAGATCATCAACAAAGTTAGAACACAACAACTACGATTTATAGGCCATGTCATGAGAAAGAAAAAGTTAGAACAACAGGAAAGATAGAATGAAAAAGGTCCAGAGGACGCCAGAGAATAAAAATAATAGATAGTCTCTCAACATGGTGTGGAAGGAGTACAACAGAACTGCTACACACTACACACGGCCGTGCGGTTTGGAGGGCCATGATCGCCAAGGCCTGTGACAGATATGGCAAATAGAAGAAGAAGAAGAAGAGTAATAATAATCACACACCCCTTGAATTAGTACATTAACCCGTTGATAATTGCCAATATTGAAGGGAACACAGGACAAGAGGATATTTTTTTTAATCTGATCAATTTCACCAACAATGTATTATATGAAGCTATTGTACTAAAACTAAGGGTATTTCATGATTTAAATTTTTGCTTTCTAATATTTAAGTGCGGCAGGGGTTTTTAATCGAAAAAAATAAGTCATAAAGCAGCAAACGTTTAAATGAATAGAAAACTGAAACCCCTATGCTAATTTATACAATTCAAATGTTTTTACTTAGATAATGAACTATTCTAACTTTATGTGTATATCCATTTGTATATGTTATTAAGATAGTTTTTGACAATTTTGTTTTAATTTCATTTTTGTTTTCCTCAACCTTTTAACATTCAAACTCCTCTGGGATATAATCCAAACGACTGGTCATAATTTCAATGTACAGGATTGTAGATATTTATGTCATTATTACTGCGTGAAAAGTTGGTATGAATTGCTTGGTTAATTTTGGAGTTCTATTAATTTTTCCTACAAAAAAGTGATAACTGAGAAAACGGCACTCAAAGTATAAACGAAGTAACTTTAATGTTTCTATACATCAGCTGTTGCAAATAAGCAACAATATGATAGTATTAACATGCATATACAATTCAGTCCATATGCATTGGTTATCATGCAAAGAAACCTGATTATGAGATCAGAGAGTTATTTTTCTAAGTAAGCATCATTTCACTTTTACAAATGTATCCACATACAGTCATAACATGTCAGTCTGTTATCTTCAACTCTTAAATGCATATTTATTAAAGAAGATGTATAATATTGAAATGTTTATAGAATTAATAGTCCATTAAAAGTGACATGATTATAAACTGTTTATCCCCCCCCCCACTCCCACCCCACACATTATAATGCCATGAATCATTGCCGACGCACCAATTCAGACAGTTTCCCACCCTGCACAGGTTATAACTTGTGACCTACATGAAAGATGAATAATGACTGCATGTAGCACTCCGTAGACTTGCTTGCTTCAAACATGCATATGTAGAAATGAGAATTATCAACCTAATCACCACTTCACTGAGGCATTTTGCAAATGCAACAGCTGTGTATCCATATACAATCATCACATATTTGACATATCAGTCAATCATCACTAACTCTGAAGCACATGCTACATATAACACAACATCCATGTACACCATATGGCACAGTGTGGAGCATAAAAAGTCACTTCTGATCAACATGTTTCAACAGAATAATGCAATAACATTAGAAGTGTCTGCTGTCACGGACGCCATTTCAATATAAGGTAAAATGGAATGAACAATGTTTGCACTGCAGCTAGTCTAAAACTCTCCAGCAGCATATTGGACTCCTTCACCAGCCTCGTGCTATGCAATTGCCCGCTTCTGTGCCGTCTGGCGATTCTTGCGAACCATCTTGGCATTGTCATCCGCTGCCCGCATTGCACTCTTCACCCTACACTGGTCTGTCTTCACCATGCAGGCCATTTGCATCCCAGTAGGCTCAATGCCTAAACATCGCATTCTTTCAGTAGTAGCAGTGGCACCACCATTGAAGCGACACACAGCCGTCTGCACCGTACTGACCACAAACTGAGTCTTCGGGCAATAAAGCCAGATCAGGCTGTTCAGGCTCTCGTTCGCATTCTGTGTGCCACCAGTCGTCATCGCACCAACAGATTGTCATCAGTCATCCGCTGGTAGATGGGGATGAGTTCCAACTGTGTCAGAGCAGCAGACATACTCGAATCGCCGTTACTCATGATGTGTGAGTAGCGAAACGAGTACGTCTGCACGGAGCGACTCTAGATCCGCCTGGCTGCCTTGGCTTCCATCACCTTCAAAGAACCGTGGAAGTTTCGGTTCTCTGCCAGCGCGTATGCATGGCAGTAATTGGAGACGACCTCATAGTCTACCACAAGTCCGGTCTGCACCTCAATGACGACACCGACACCGTGATGAGACGTAAATCCTCGTTTCTGCCATGTGCCGTCATAGCTCACGGTCAAATCAGTGACCCCGGCATCGTCCATCAAATCCCCATACACCCCACGGATCACCTCGGCAGCAGTGTCCAAACTGTTTTCAGCAACTGACTGGCACGCCTGCTGGAATGTGCTGTTGTGTCGCTGGAATGTCTTCAGGTGCATATTGTTGACACCCAGCACCTTTTGCACCGTCTGTGGTGCCTCATGTCCCTTGCCCAGCTCATGGGTCAGCATTGTCATGACTGTATTGATCTCGAAGACAACATTCTGCTTGTTGGAATCATGCAGGCGAGGCGACGAATACACACAACTGCCAGTGTATGGATACTGAAAATGCATGGATTCAGCAAATCCCATCGGCTGCAGTCTATCTTTCACCACTGACAGTGCACCAACACTGTGATAGGCAGGGCAGGAGACGTCAACGACCACTTCACTGAGTTGGCCAAAATCGATGATACACCAATGTCGACTGCTCAGTTCCTTATGTTCGTCAGGGTTGTCACATTTAACGGCGTTCGTGGTGTAGATTTTGCGTGACAAGACGACTGTAGGGCGACACGGTGTTGCCTGGGCCCTTCCCGGAAGCTGTGCAGTCGCTCCGGCGTCAGCTGTCGTGATCTTCCCGGCACTGTCAGTGTCAGTCGCAGTGCCATCTGCTTCAATAAACTCGCTTTCGCCGTCGATTACGGCTGCTAACTAGACTTTCTCGGACGACCAACGACGTGCAGCATTGCTCTCTCTCAGGCGCTTGCGAACAATTGTTCATTTCTTCGGCGGCATCTCGATTAAATTCTCTTTTTCAGAAAATATATCGTTCGTTTATCGAGTGTCAAACTATTCTCCGTAGCAACAATTTCGAATCATGTAAACATGAAAGTAGACAACGCGTAGCATCGTGGGATTTGTTTGCCTTGTTTTGAAAAAAAATGCGTCATAAAACCGGCTGAATGACTCTTGAACTTGATTTTGGCTAGTTCCATGAGTCGCTTTGAGAAAATAACGCGTCATAAAACCGCAAAAATGAGGCTGAACTAGTTTTCGGCCAGTTCCGTGTCTCATTTCTATAAGTTCTATGCTAAATAAGGAGAAATTTTGACTTCGGTTCAACGCGGTTAAATTCAACTTTGGAGAAAAGGGGCATGACTACCAACATAACTGACATATAGCCAAGAAGACGGCCGTTCTTTTGATACCAAAAAAATGGCGTGTCGTGAACAAACGTGGTCGTTGTCAAGGCATAAACATGGACTATTTAGTGTGTTTCATCGATACCAATTGTTATTGTCATTTCACATTTCCCAGCGGGAACACGACATCGGTACGACTTCAATTATTGGTAGAATACACATCGCGACGTCGTACAACATATATACAACGTCTCTACAACGTCGATTTTTCGACGTTGAAAGGACATCGAAACTTGACGGTGTCACAACGTTGTAATCACGTCGACAACCAAATCTGACGTCTTTACAACGTCTGGTAAACGACGTTGTAAGGACGTCGAAACTTGACGTTGCCACGACGTTGAAATAACGTCGACAACGAAATACGACGTCTTTACAACGTCTGGTCAGCAACATTGTAAGGATGTAGTAACTTGACGTTGTCAAGACGTTGAAATAACGTTGACATCCAAATCCGACGTCTTGACAACGTAGGGTCATCAGCGTTGTAAGGACGCCGAAACGACGTTATCACGACGTTGACATGACGTCGACAACCAAATCCGACGTGTCTGTATATAACGTCGGGTCACCAACGCTGCACGGACGTTGTTTCGATCTCGGTTGTAGTTAACAACTATATAAGTACGTGGACATCTGGTACCACTACGTTTAAATTATGTCGGCAGGTAAAACAGATGCTTTTGTAAACGCGGATCATGAAGCCGCGCAGTAGATCGTATGGGTTAGTGCAGGTAGTATATCCCGACGCGGACGCGAAATTATATGTATCCACCATGCAGGCATGGGTTCAAATGCGAGTGAGCGCATTTAAAGGCGAATGTTTGAAATAATTAAAAAGTAAGTACAAATGCAAATGTTCCGATACTCGATGATATTTAAATGCAAATGCAAGTGTTTTAGATTAGCCAAATGCAAATGTTTGAAACTAAACAAATGCAAATGTTTTTATTCAACCGCAAGTGCAAGTGTTTATAATTAAATTACAAATGCACGTATTTTTTAAACATGCAAATGCGCCAATATGGAATGGAATTTATAAAGTGCAAATAAAATATCAATATCAATATTGATATACGTGTATTAATTTTATCTCATGTCTTCAAAATATTAATAAGCAATACTGTAGCAAGTGGATGCCAATGTCTTTGCCAAGGGGTACAAAGTCCCCGTAGTACTGGATGCACCCCTGAGCTGCCACTGTCTACCCTTATCTAATTGTGACTCAGCAACCAGTTACAGAAAGGGTAATTAGCTCTGATAACTAACTAGGTAACAATGTTTTAGTCTGAAAAAATGTTGCCTATCCCAAAGTCAACATTGCATGCGTTTTTTAGAATAGAAAGGGAAGAATTTTCCCTGTGTCAATACTGTATTACTAGTGCACTGTACATGTACACAGTAAAATAATTGCGCATTATTTCGTATAAACGCTTAAATATGGTTGTAAACACAAATATAAAAAACGCGTGCATGGCTACGTCCAATTAAATATAACTGTGTCTGGAATTTATGACAATTATTACAAACAAACAAATGTATTAATAGCAATGATGATAATTCAGCTGGGTATAAATATTACACTTGTGTTCCTGCTATTTATTTAGTATTCACTCCAATGTTCTAGTTATTTGGCCGATCTACTATACCCAACATGCAGTGCGAATGACGCCACTCATCCTAGCTTTGAAACTGTTCACAGAAGAAGCAACGCGCGATCGATTAATATTTACCGGTAATTGTCACCATCCACTTGTATTAGTTGAACTGTTTTGTTTGATTGTGTGCACAGAACAAATATAACTAAAAATCATTCTCTGTAATTATATATTGTGTACGCTTTCACCGATTTGAATCTTCTTAGGATATTTGACCTATTTGTTATCTTGGCCTATTTATACTGATAAGCGACATCATAACTTCACATTTGCAATGCCAATCTGTTCCTTTCGTCACTATGCATGGTTTCAAATACAAAAGGGGGCATATTTTTGTAAAATATAGTGTCTTAGCAGTCGAATTTGCGCATGCGTCAGGTGTAGTCCATTCCGATTTTTCCGCTATGCTGTTATCGATTATTTTTACGATTTATAAACTTTTTTATTACTGTTAACTACTATTTTAGATATACCAGAATATAATCCCATGGTGATATATGCGATCAAATCACGCTAAGACACGATTTGACAAAGGTTTAGCCTTAGCTTCCATAACAACCAGTTCAAAACAAGATGGCGAATCTGTAAACAACTTACACAAAGCGCGCCAAAACCAAATCGCCCCTAGAACAACCCAAAATCAGTCCATTCACACAAAGCTTACGTATTATACTGTTACAAATCCGGATTGTACGCTGTCAGCAACACACAAGAAACCAACAGCAAACAAATATACAATACAATAATACTGTCTACTAACTGGCACATTTTACTGCTGTCTTTTACATCTACTGTGATCTTACTACTGTGATTTTATATTAGCTGTGATATATAACTTAATCATAATAACAATACCCACATCTATAGTGGAATATAATCTCTTGTTTTTGCTTTTGTTTTACTACATTAACATAACTGTACAAGCAAAGCAGCTTGTGCAATAGATGCTCTTATGATGGTGCCACCCAAAATGGGCACACCAGTGGTAGTTCTGATTAGCATCATTATTGCATTCGTACCCAAATTCCCGATACACCTAGACCATACCCGATTCACGGATGATCCAAATGGTATGCTAACATCTTGCTGGACTGACACAAGTATTAGACTGGCACTAGCTTTCACCAGAGACTCCCGTAACAAGTACCACACCAAACTGGCTTATGCAATCTCTACATCGGGACACAAAATATGTTATCTTGTCCTACTAATCCTCTGTGGGGACATCCAAACAAACCCCGGCCCAGTCAGACACCCCTGTGGATTTTGTAAAAAGTATGTTGCTTCAAATCACCGAGCAGTCTGCTGCGACCGGTGCAACCAATGGGTACACATTAAATGTTGTGACATAATTCCAGATCAATATAATCTCCTGTGTAACAGTTCCTGTTCCTGGCACTGCATGAAATGCGACCATCCTAACTACAATCATTCCTTCTTCCAAGACCACTTATTGGAATGTTCTCACAACCAATATAACAGCCTTAGTGACACAGACCAAAATAACCAAACCATTGACCCCCACACACAGATCTCTCAAACAAACACGAGTCGTACATCCCAAACCAGGGATCCAACCTTTGGACCAAACCCTCAAAATGCATCAACCCCTGAACGTCGTAAGAAAACCAAACGTAACACACTTAGCGGAATTCTAATCAATACCAACAGTGTCAAAAGCATCGCGAAGACAACCCAATTAAAAACAACTATTCAGTCAAATAATCCTGACATCATATTCCTAGTCGAAACCAAAATAGACGAAAACTACCCTACCTATTTGTTCCTTACCACTTACAAAACTAAACTCAAGCTGTGAAATAGTATGGACAAAAATACGAAACAAATCCATATACTTTGCATCCTACTACCGACCCCCCAGTAACCACCTTCAATTCCTTGAAGCTCTCCACGAATCCCTAACAAAACTGTACAGATCACAAAAAAACTTCTCCTAATGTAGTTATAGCAGGTGACTTCAACCTTCCTGATATTAACTGGGGCAAGCAGCAAACCACTGACAACAGAACTGTCAGCGAGCATAACAAACTGCTAGAAATAATTAGAGAATTTGGATTACAAAACATGGTCAACGATCCCACACGAGTTGATTCCGGCAATATCCTTGACCTCATACTCATTCTAATCCATCGATAATTGCTAACACTCACACCAATCCCGGCATGAGTGATCATGAAGCTGTGACCTTTAACGTAAACCTAAATCCAATCCGTAACAGTAAACCATCACACAAAGTGTTCCAATATAAATCTGCAAACTGAGATAAGCTTAAAGATGACATAAAACAACTAACAACAACATACTTTGACACGAACCCAAATTCAACACATGTCAACACAAATTGGAACTTTTTCCGGAATAATCTTACTTCATTAGTCAACAGTAATATTCCGAGCCGCAACACGAAAGCAAAAACCCACCTCCCCTGGATAACACGTGGAATAATAAGAATGCAAAGAAAACGCAACAAAAGCCATAAAAAAGCAAAACAAACTGGACGTAATAGTGACTGGGAAAGGTTTAGGCAACTCCGAAAACAAGCCACTATAGCTGCAACCAAATCCTACTCAGACTATCTAAACAATCACATTGGAGACAGCCTAAAAACAAACCCAAAACAATTCTGGTCATTCATTAAAGCAAACAAACGAGAACACTACACTGCAAACAAACGACCAACCAATCACAAATGATCACGACAAAGCAAATACACTTAACAACCAATTTAGTTCCGTGTTTACTCAAGAAATGTACCCCATCCCCCAACTGGCTCCATCCATCTATCCCGATATGCCCTCCCTCGAAATCGGGATAGACGGAGTAATTAAGCAACTGAAAAACCTAAACCAAAATAAAGCTACAGGCCCCGACGAACTCCCAGCCAGAGTCCTTAAAGAGACTGCAGTGGAAATTGCCCCCATCATCACACACATTGTCCAGCAGTCATACAACACTTGCAAACTACCAGATGACTGGCTCCAAGCACTAGTAACACCAATACACAAAAAAGCCTCAAATCAGACCCTGCTAATAATATACCAATTTCGTTAACATGCATCCTCTGCAAAGTTATGGAGCACATCATTCTAAGCAACATGTGGAAACACTTACACAAACACAACATCATCCTCCACTTCCAACATGGATTCCAGCCAGGTCTGTCTTGTGAATCCCAACTCATCGAGACAGTCCACGACTGGATGACTGCTATGGACAATAAGACACAAATAGATGCCATCCTACTCGATTTCGTCAAAGCCTTCGACAAAGTCCCCCTTAAACGCCTCCTATCCAAATTAGCTTTCTATGGAATAAGTGGAAACACACAAAACTGGATCAAATCGTTTCTATCCAATCGCAAACAGACAGTCTCAGTCAATGGAGCCCTGTCGGACAGAACAAATGTTACATCTGGTGTACCACAGGGCTCAGTCCTAGGACCTGTCCTATTTTTACTCTACATAAAGGACATAACCGAAAATGTCCAATCTTCCGTACGTCTCTTTGCAGACGACAGCATTATATATCGCAAAATCACATCCGAAACCGACCACGAAACTTTCCAATCTGACCTGATCAAACTCCAAACATGGTCTAATAAATGGCAGATGGAATTTAACATATCTAAATGTGTGCATCTCCCAATAACAAACAAAACAAAACCTAGACTACATTCATATTCACTCTTTGGCATACCACTCTCTACCGCCTCTAGTCACACATATCTTGGAATAAAATTAGATTCTAAACTAACCTGTGCTAACCATATCACTGACATAGCTTCCAAATCTTCAAAAGTCCTAGGCATGATCAAACGAACCCTCGGACCATGCAAACATGAAGTAAAAGAAACAGCCTATAACATGCTAATCCGACCAAAACTCGAGTATGCCTCTCCCATATGGAACCCACACACTGCCACCCAAATTAAACACCTTGAAAGAGTACAACACTGTGCTGCCAGATTTGTCAGAAATGACCACATACGCCAAACAAACGCAGCCACCCTTCGATGGTCAACTCTTGAACGACGACGCATTATCAAACAAGCCATGACATTTTACAAAATATTAAATAACATAATCAACATCACACCCCCACCAGGTCTACTAACACAGTCAAAAAACCGTGGCCACTACGGAGCCCCTAGGTGCCGCATCAATGCAGCAGTGTTCTCTTTCTACCCTCGAGCAGTTCGAATCTGGAATATGATTCCACCACCGATTACTGAACTAGAAAGCCCCATAGCGTTTCAAACAGTGATCATGAACCTCCCTTTCACCACACCCAATCATCTAAAGTGCCTATAAAATAAACAATCAAACTACCCACAACGCATGCGCACAAACAAGCACCATATAACTCCTGCGTTAGCTCAAGTTTGGGCTGTTTGGAGTAATTCACCTAAGACCTAAGAAATAGCACTGCGAAAAGTTAGTCTGTTGATTGTGTTGTCATTCATCTCGCTAACGCACTGGGCGAGAACAGCGGATAATCGAAATTTTCATAATTTATGGTTTAGGCCAATCTAATACACGTATTCTAAACATGTTTTACCTATTTTTGTTTTGAGTTTAATATATTCGGATAATCTACCACACCCTTAGCCACTACGTTTACTTACTGGGCCCTTAGGCTTAATATAATACTTGACATATAAAGCGGTAATAACAAGTGACTGGTAAGTGCAATATATTACAACAACCAAAAATACATACGTGCGTGAAAAATCCTAAAACAATATTATAAACGTTCCTGCAATCGTATCGTTGTCGGTGTTCTAAGAAACTGCCGAACTATGTTCAATTTCATTTTTCGCTCGCTTATCTATTGTTGCCACTACATCGTTATAATGAATGCATTCGGTGCTTTTTGTGCCATCTTTGCCACTGGTATATATTTCCAGCTAGGTGTAACCCAATTTCTTAACTTTCGTTCCAGAATCGGTCTCGCCTCTGTTTCTAGACTGTCCACTATTTCTCTACACTTGAGGATTCCAATTTAGTTTTTGTTAGTTCTTTCTTTACATCAAGTTTTGTTTACCCCTTCTCTGTGGGATAGGGTATGTGTTGTTGGAAACCTTGCTTCAGGTAACGTTGGAGTGAATAGTACCAATGATTTTGGCTGGTTTAATGGAGCGTGCGGATTGGTGAATCAAGGCATAATGAATTTATTTAGGGTGTCAAAACTTGTTCACCAAAAACACAAAGTTTCACTATAGCTCGATAAAATATATCTAAGTCCAGAATTAAAGGGTGTTATATTCAAACGTACAATAATTCAATCCTGTGACGAATATTATGTTTCAGCGAGTGACCTAAAGAACCAGGTGGGAACAGAGACAGTCAATGCAGCCGTCTCTGCATGCCTTAAGTATGCACCTGACCGGGCTGGAGGTGGTGGATGGAAGGCTCGTAACAAGTAGGGAAAGAGTTCCAGCTTGTTTGGCAGTGTTGGAAGTGTTTTGTTGTATTTGCACCAAATAAAACTTGTTGTACCAAGGCATAAAGAAAATAAAATTTATTTTTAATGCAATAGATACGCTGTCATAGTATTAAAAGGAGACACTAGTTAGCTAGTTAGGTTTTATTTAATTGCACAATTAATGGAATTGTTTTGGTCTGAATTATAGCCTATCCAGGTAAGAGGATTGATTACTTGATAGAGACAATAATAATTAAATATAGGTATGAATATGTAATGGTCACAAATGTGACCTTTATTGAAAACTAATATAGAAAGTTATCAGACTATCGTGGAAACAGTATTTTATCAACTGTTAAGGTGGGGTGTCTCCCCTTCAGCTTAGGACCAGCATGTTCATCGTAAGCTCCACAGTGAGCCCAATTAAACATACTGATTGAAATATGGCATAAACTACATTGCAAGAAAAACGCTCACCGAATTAACCGTTGATACGACCTGCAACTGGAACGACGTCAACACCCGACGTTGATACAACTTTCAAATTCAACTTTTTTCAACGTTGTTTCGACGTTGGTACCTGACGTCAGAACGACGTCTGTAACCGATGTTGATACAACTTTCAAATGCAACTTGTTTTTCAACGTCGTTCTGACGTCGGGATGACGTCGACACCCGACGTTGATACAACTTTCAAATCCAATGTGTTTTCGACGACGTTGTTCTGACGGCGGAACAACGTCGACACCCGAAGTTGTTCCGTCGTCGGTACCGGACGTCGGGACAACGTCGACACCCGACATTGATACAACTTTCAAATCCAATATGTTTTCGACGTCGGTATCTGACGTCGAAACAACGTCGTTACAGCGTCAGTTTATGGTAATGTAGTGACTTAGTAATGAGTAACTGTTTAAAAACGATCTTTATTGTGAAGTAGATATGTCAATCTGTCAAAAATTAACAGAAACAAAAAATGTCATAAAATTAATTTTTGACGTATTTTAGACTGCCGTGTCTCCCCAACAGAAAATGTATGTAAAAATGTAATGGCACGATGCTGTACATTTACACTAACACCCTGCACTAAATGCCTTAAATAAATGATTTACATTATATTTGGAAAAGCATACGTGAATACATGCATTATCACACAACACGCAATTTAAAGTTATCGACAAAATTACTCATTCGCTCATTCGCAAATATACAGATATACACATAAACGTACCACACGCACACATGTTTTTAAGTAGTTGGGCCAGATATTTTGTCGGTAGCTTTCTTATTTCACAGGAGTGTGTAGAATGTTCACTCTTCATTTCTTTCATAGTGGGTTATTAAACAACATTATATTGACAAGATATATCATGTAGAATAATGAAATACCATATTTGTACAGTTCTTACCTTGCATCCTTCTTTACTCCACTCATCTCGCTCTTGGTCCCAGTAGATACAATCCTGCATTACTGTTGACACCGCTACATGAACTACGCGTTGAGTGGAATTACGAAATGATTTTAATCGAAACATATCACGGCAAAATTCACAACTCGTTGATTCTTTTTCGCATTTTTGACACCTATCAGAGTCATAGAAAACTGGAAGCAAGCCGAGATAAAGTCGCATATTTGAGGGTCCATTAGTGACAATGCCCGACACGATCACAGTGTAGTCGTCCACCATTTTTATTGATGTTGTAAATCCCAAGTCGTCCATATTAGACATGTTCATTATGCGTCGTCTGTCTCCGAATTCGAGTTTGTATAAAGCAGCCGGCGAGCCACTCTTAGATTCACCGAAAAAATCAGTTACTCTACTGTAGGTGTCCTTCTTTAGAACAAGTAGAAGCGTTGCTGGAGACTCCGCTGCCGGTATTGTGTAGGTTGTGTGGAACATTTTATTAGTTTCAACACTGATAGTAAAATGATTGATGTCCCTTCTGCCCAACGTACCACCTTCCAATTCCAAATTTACTTCAATATAGGCTCGAGTGTCCGCGCTCTTAGCTGCAACATGAATATATTAACTGGACATGTCAACCATTATTTACCTGTATATTCCCGCTGTCTAATCAGTTTGTTTACATTTTAATGCGCGTGCGCATGATCATTGATATAAGTACTACTTAGTTTCGAAAACAAACAACGTATTATATTAAAATATGAAGCTTTCATTTTTCGCTGAAAAAAACGTAATATAAATTTTTATTTTTGCTGAAAAAGTATCTTATTCGTAATAACAAAATCAATCAAAAAGTAACTTATTCGTAATAACAAAATCAAAATCCAATTTACTATCTGATGTTCTTTCACTTCCAGTCAGTATTATTTGTTTGTTTAAACAATAGTATAATATTGTTTAAATAATGGTATTGGTTGTCATTGCGCGCAGATTCTCTGTTGTTCCCCTTTATCGCGCAGCTGGACCAGCAGTCACTAGTCACATATCCTATGAGTTTGTAAAGAGAAGCGACGTGTTTATGATTGCCAGACCACTGTTTTTTTGCAAACGAATTCACAAGCAGTCATTACCTACCAGAACTCAGGGGCAGGTTTCACGAAGCATTCTTATGCATACAAAAAGTATGAAGATTCTACTCGATCTGTCTGGGTTCACGGCCCAGTCGCAAACATAACTTAAGTAATTGGTTATAAAGTGAGTCATATTTACTTGAGTAAACAATCAAACTGTCGAATACTCGTGCGAATGGAGATGCTACGACAGGGTTAGATGACTCGTAGATTTTCATAGAAATATTCGGACATTCGTACGTACGAGAGGAGCTACGATGGCTCCGTGAAACCGGATATCCGAGAACCTTCGTGCCAATGTTTGTACGTGTACGAAGGCTTAGTAAAACCAACCCTAGTTCCCACGTTTAAGTAAAACCGCGTGTTACTGCTGATGGTAGCACTTACTGGGGATATTGATAGTAAAGTTGCCAAGTAAATTGTTCAAGCCACGTGTGGTGCCGTTTATAACACATGTGAGTGTCACTTCAACGTTGCCAGTTGTCACGTTTCTAGCTGATGCTCCCCAACTGTACACGTTAATCAAAGACTCGAACACCTGCATTCAAACGAACAACAAGTTAATAATTTATATACTTTATTCACGTGAAAACAATATCCAGAAATCAAAATTGAATACCAAACAGGTAACCATTTTAAATACATTGAATACAACAAATTAAAAACCGACACATACATTAAACAAGAGTAAGAAAAGCACCTCATCAAACGAAATGGTTATATAGTAGTATAGTCATTTAAATTCCAATCCAACAATCTTAACCTCAATGCATATAGTAAACACGGACTCATACGATAACAACTAATCAAAATGAAACAAAAACTGCAAAACATATAGTTATGTATTTTAAATGCATTCAATACAATACGCTAAACATTAACACTAATTAATTACTCGTTTTGCGTTTATATTATATATATTATTGAATATTGTTAAATAAACACATCACATCCAAACTGAGCACACGTGTACATAATCTAACATGCTGAATGCCTAAATCCGAAATAAGAATTATATTGTGCAATTAACCTATATATAGATAAAAACAACCTACGTATATGTTAACGACATTGGAAGCTGACAAGTTCAAGTCAGAGCCATAAAGAGTTGGTATTCTGACGCCTGGAAAACCGGAGCTTGGAAGTGCCACATATGTATTGCTCAAGTGATATGCCGTGTCTTTGTGCAGCCCCAAAGCGAACTCGTCGGTTTTAAGGATCTTTGGTTTCTCCCCGGGAACCAGTGTTGCGAAACCGACTTGAGAGACAATATTGATAACGCTCATTGTCTTTTCCACGACCGATTTGGCCTGAAAAAAGAAGATGTATAATTAGTCTTCTCGCAGTGGGGTAGCTCGACGTGGGTGTCAGAGTACGTGTAGTCACTCCAGGGTTTATTAATCCGTATGAATCAGCCAAGCTAATCTCACAAACACGACGACAAACCGAAACCACTGGAAAGACTAGATCTTGTCAATACTTTGACTGGATGACATACATAAGTATAAAATGGTTACTCGCATTTAGAATACGTATATCAAATACATGTGCATGGTTATCACATTAGCACAAAATAAACTACTCACCACAGCCTTCCTTTTCAAAGTAAATGAATCGCTGATGTCTTCAGTCACTCCAGTTGCAACTTCAATCGTTTCCGCTTCTTTCTTCGACTTTCTCATTACATTTAGACAACCTGCGAATATGGCTCTATAAAAAAATAAAAAACAGCTTTCATCTTTGTTGTAACAAAGCGGTTGTAACGCGCACTTGTTTCATTACATTTGGGTCTACTGTGTGTGTGTGTGTGTGTGTGTGTGTGTGTGTGTGTGTGTGTGTGTGTGTGTGTGTGTGTGTGTGTGTGTGTGTGTGTGTGTGTTAGTGAGTGTGCGTGAGTGCATAACGTTTGTGCGAATGCATGCGTGCGTGTACTATGTGTCGATCAAAACATGCAACTGACTTTTCGGCTTGTTGTATTAGCTCTGAACTCCCGCTCAATGCGTCTTCACTGTCTGGTTTTACAGCCGTCTTAAGGAGTATTGAAGCCATGTCTTCATACATCGTCACCGCATCGAACTACAATGTTAAATAAACCAAACCATAACTATGGCAAATATATTAGTTCGCCATTCATGAGACGTCTTCAAGAACTGTAATTGCAACGTATTTGAGAGACACATGTTTATAATATTAACGAAAATACATGATAATGTGGCTGTGGAAATATGCTTTACCTATAACGAGTTAGTTATGCATAAAGCGCCGCGTAAAGTAAACGAAACCATTGCGATATATGGGATACACAATTTCTGAAAACAATGCTCTGAAAATCACAAAATTAATCATTATTTTGCGTGCACATTATTAAATGAATTATTATATATCGCAGTAATATTAATAAGTTATAATAGTAAACTAAAATGTATTATGTTCAAAACCATGGACCAGCACATAAAAGTCTAATTGAAATAATTTTTTGAAATGTCTTTGTCATATACGTAAACGTTGCGCACTTGTTAAGTAATGCGCCCAATACGAAGTTGTTGATTGTGAACTCATGTCACTACGTCCGTTCAAACATGGTCATTTGCGTGTAAAAAAACTACCAGCTCGTTGTATGTTGGTGACGTCATGGGAGTAAATAGGTGGGAGTATAGCAGTGGGCCGTTGAACGTGTGCCCTTTCATCATAAATTATGTATTGCTTTGGCCGATCTCAAAGGTTGCACATTTGCTTATAACATTGCTCTCTTCCTTGTAAAACGCGTTGTGATCTCGACTATCTCTGGAAACGTGAACAATACATATGTGCAAAGGATGCCCGTAGCTGCACATGAATATATAATTTTCCAGGATGTCGGGATTGTAACCACGTTACATTTACAGTAAAATTATTTCCTCGTAAATTTCTCAATTGTTTGCCGCTTAACATCTATTAAACGTATATATTTAAAATGGTCACGGCAGTGTCTTTCTATTGAATATAAACGAAAGGTGAAATCCTAACAAATCAAAACGCCTCGGTAGTTTCGTTAAACCACTTTGAAGCTCAAATAAACGCTATATGATTCCATTCAAATTACGAAATAAAAAAAAAATCATATTGCGTTTCAAACAACCATCATGATATTCCCATTCTTCACTCCCGCTCTCCTTGGCTGCTTGTACGCAAACACATACACCACTTAGACATGCATTGGTGTGTGGAAGAATGTGAGGCAGGACAGGAACAGGTCCCACACGCTACGATCAGCCGTAGAAATAGTGATCAACCATAACAAATTATTATACTACAATTAACTGTAGAAAATAAATCGCTAAATCCACTATATATAAAATATATCATTCAACATTAAACTGACCACAATATTCGGAGGCTGACTGCCGAATGGGTGGCAGGACAGGGACACATTTAGCACAAAAATCACAAGTCAGTTAAACGTTCAAACAAAGAGATAAATAAGTAAATTATTATTATAATCAATTATTATATATGGAACATGATTCCATCGCTGGTTGCTGAAATAGAAAGCCCAATTTCTTCTCACCTTGTCTTTATAAATAAACACATTCTGTCTGGTAAGGCCTGCAGCAGATTACGCAGTACAAGCAAATGGCTGAGGTTATTAACCGCAGTGATTCCTCCTTTCCAAATGAGCTGAACGACTTTTATAGCATATTTGATAAACAGAATACTTCACCAGAGCAGCGCCCCTTTTCAAATAGGCACATCTCTATTTGCACCCTTTACTATCCAGGAAGCTGAAGTGAGGAGACTGTTCAGGAGACAGAGTACGCGGAAGGCCAGACGATATATCCACATCCACCATGAAGAACTGCGCCAACCAACTTTCTGCGATCTTTACATACATCTACAACTCCTCTCTCCAGTAGTGCAGATTTCCAGTCTGCTTCACATGTCCAACGTCATTCCCAAGACGTCGAATGTCTCCCGGCTGAATGACTAACGTGCAGTGGCACTGACCTCACATTTGAACGTTTTGATCGCATAAACCTGAGGTCGGCCACCGACGGCCTGCTGGACTCGCTCCAGTTTATATATCAGGCAGAACAGTAGACGATGATACGGCGAGGAAGTCGAACAAGGTGAATTTTTCATATTCTTTGGGACAACAATATCAAACGATCTTAGCTGGGACAAAAACACACTGTGCATCACAAAAAGGCACAGCAGCGACTGTACCTCCTGAGGCAGCTCAGGAGATTCAACATTGCCCAGGAGATCATGATAAATGTCTACACACGCACACACACACACACACACACACACACACACACACACACACACACACACACACACACACACACCACACACACACACACACACACACACACACACACACACACACACACACACACACACGCCAGTATACACAGGGCCATACCTTCGCATCGTCACTCAGGTCGTCATCAACGTCAGTGACTTCATTCAGACATTGCAGTTTCATGTTGACTTCAGTGACGTCATTGACTTTCACAGATTTCAGCACCGACACCATCTTACTGTAAAGCTGTGTTACAACCCCATGAATGTAGATACTGATATCACATATGTTGTGTTTAAATGATGGAAACGCAAATGTAATTAAACTATGTTATAAACAGTAGATGTTGAACTGGTATTGTAGTGTTATGTTACGTACAGTTTAGAAATGACATTTGAAAACAATATATATATAATTTATATATAATTAATTAAATAAACTTTATATATATACGTATATATTATATATATATATATATTATATATATATATGTATTTTATATATATATATATATATATATATATAATATATATGAAGTCTCGGGTTCATCAACATGAAACGACGGGTATTGTTACTATGACATATTTTTATAATTACACAGAGAAACACAAAACCAGACACAAACACACTCAAATGCGTGCGTGCACACACACGCAAACATACACGCGCGCCAGCGCACACATACAGATGCACACGCGCGCGCGCACACACACACATACACACTCTATCTCTCTCTCTCTCTCTCTCTCTCTCTCACACACACACACACACACACACACACACACACACACACACACACACACACACACACACACACACACACACAACCGTGGTTCCTTGACAACTTATTATTTCCAAATAATTGTTGTTATATTTAAAAGAAAAACTACACACATGCGTATAGGTGTATCCTAATCACATTTAGTGCAAACACCCCACACCCCACTCTCGGGAGATGAATGCATGCATTACATCCTATGCAATGTACCTCGGTTCGTTCTCTTTGCATAGATCGCGTACTTTCAGTGGTCGAAGCATGGCGGACAGCTGACGCCGAACTAGTTATTAGCGACAGAGCTTCTGGAAACAAAGCACAGAGGACCCAATTTAAGTAAACCACGATGTGTTTATCTTATCGTTATGATTCACATTTAACAATTACATTGTATCAAAGATATGTTTTCGTCAAACTTTCATAAACTATTTTAACAATGTCGACACCTGAATAACATCATATAAACCATAGCGTAAATGCCGTAAATCATCATCTCAATACTATAACATTATTACAGATAATTTTAATCGACATATACATGTAATCGTGAGGGGCTGTGTGTGTGTGTGTGTGTGTGTGTGTGTGTGTGTGTGTGTGTGTGTGTGTGTGTGTGTGTGTGTGTGTGTGTGTGTGTGTGTGTGTGTGTGTGTGTGTGTGTGTGTGTGTGTGTGTGTGTTATTAATGAGATGTTCTTCTTTATAACCATTTCAACTAACTGAATTAGTTTTATACTTATTATTTCTATCAAAGTCTTCTGCTAATCAACCAGCAACAACGTGGTTTAATTATTCCCAATAATTAAATGCATTTGCGCATGTATATTTAGGGGAGTTAGCGTAACTGTACACGTCAACTCTATCAGATAAATATATATGGTCACTTCTCACCAAACTGCTGCAGACCTGGTTGTAAGTGGCTCAAACTAAATGTCGTTATATTTATTAATCCTTTGGGTAAAGTAAAGACATGGTATTGGAGTAACTGTAAAAAGGTTTTGGTAGACTAACTCCAGAAATTGGATTTTTGGCTGATTCAGGAAATTTGCCATCTGTAAAGTCCTCGCTGTCATGTTAGCTTAGTTGTTTGAAGTTTAGGATAATTCCGTTTTTCTATTTCCATGTATGCACTAGTTGTGTGGATAGCCCCGGATACTAAAAACATCTTTGAATAATGTTTTAGCCCTCCACCCTCCCAGAGTTCTCTGACTATTGTTTTTTTCACAGCCGATTTCTCGACTTTAGAGTGTGCCCAGCATTTTCTTTCTACTGATACAGTGCTTGAGTGTCCTAGAAAGATGGCCCCACATATTATGTCGTTGGTAATACCAGTCAACATCCAAGAAATTAATGTTTATGGTTAGATAGTCATGGGCGAGGTATGATAACATCAAATTAACATTTCCGTGTAAAATTGAATATTTCCGATGACACAACGCAGCAATTGCACTTGGTTTTAACGTAGTGTATTTAGGTATCAGGCAGTGTTAACCATACACTATGTTAATGATCATTCTGGGTAATTGATAGTATTAGCATTTAAAAAAAATTGGGCGAAGTATGATAACAATTTGAACAAGACCATGCCCAAAAAACATATAAACCGACAAAATCAGGAGGAAATTCCTTACAAGAACTTGGGTAGTGCTATCTCAGATAGTGTACCGTGTGCTCAAAACGTGGGCGATGTATGATAACATAAAAAAATGTCAGTGCAATACAAGAAACATGGTTTAACATTATGTATCTAAGTATCTGGCAATGTTGAACACATCCTTCTACTATGTTAATGATAATTCTGTGTGGTCGTTATTGTTAGCATTGTCAACAACTGGGCGAGGTATGGTAACAATTTGACCACGAATATGCCCAAAAATATATATAAACAGACGAAAATGAGACTGATCTGAGACCTAACATTACGTTTTCTTTATTAGTGTTTTGTGACAAATTTGTTATTATATATAGTGTAATTAATGCAGGTCAACGTGATTTGTAAAGACCTATAGTAAAAACAATTAATCAAAACACATACATTTCGATATGTCTTATTGCCCGGGGACAGCCATCTTATGCTTGCCCATACTGCCTCTGTCCTCGAACAATAAGAAAACTCGGAACAGGATGTCCATAATGTCACATTGTTTATTGTCGAAGAGCAAACTTGGCATTGCATGATGAGCACAGTTTCCTTAGGTGTAGTTTCCCAACCGGGACATGAGTAGATACGACCATGAGGGTCTCATCAGCATCGACCAGCTCCTCATTGCGGCCCCACTTCCACATTTCCCGCAATGGTGTCATGTAGTTCACTTTGTACGCTTCTCTTTTCCACTTTCGAAGCTGGGCACGCAGGTGCAGCTGCCTGGCTCTTGGGGTGCCTACTGAATGGCAACTGCACCACCAACCTAGAAAAACCGAGAGCAATGCGTACATTTGTTCAGAATAAATTATTACAAAAAAAAGGTTGAAGCTGGACTATATAAATATGGGAAGCAGCCCAGGTTGAATCTGATGACAAACAAATTGATTGAATTATGGAATGTTGCGAAATAGATTGAGGTGTACATGCAGAGATGTAGATCTTTTAGTTCCTGGAACCACAAGGTTGAGCAACATAAATGTTTTCTGGACATTTTTAAATATAGAGACATACGTGCAGAGAAGCAACACTTACCGTGAGGACACTGGCGTCGTGTCTTCTGTGGCAGGTCGTCGCCGCCTCGCTGCCACCTCCACCACCGGTGGCGACTCGCCAGCCAGCCGGCCCGACCCGCCAGCAACCGGCCCTGCGGGAGAAATTGTAGGGATTGAGAAACATATTGTAAAGACTGATTTCCACCTCAGTTCTGAATTATTATAAAACAGAATAGTTATTGATAGCAGAATAATTGATAGTATAAGTTACCTTTGATCTGGTCGCCTGTTCGGCCCGCCATTCTGGGTCATCCTTCACCCGACCCCGCCGCAGCTTGGACATGAGCCTGCCCCTCTCCTTCTGGGCTGGAGTCTTCACTCGCTTTCTAGTCATGTCAATGTCTGGAGAATAAATGGTTTCATGTTTATTCACTGATATTGGTCCATTTGTGTTATCATACATCACACATTGATTCGTCATTATCCAATTTTCAATAATGGGCCCTTATACTGTCGAGACTTGAAAACCTGTTATCATACCTCGCCCATCGTTCTTTGGTTATAATACATCGCATTTCACTATTTAACCATAACAAATTATTTCTTGGATGTTAAGTGGTATTACCAAACGCGTAAGATGTGGGTCCACCTTTCTAGAACACTCAAACACGTTATCTGTACAAGTACAAGTGCTGGAGACATTCTATTGGTGCCGGGTGTGCGTAAAAAAATCCCGATGGGGCGGCATGGCAAAAAGATTACAAAGTAACTTAGCTTCATACACATTATTGTATAACGATGGTACAGGTTGTTTTACATTCATAGGTACAAAATTGCGGGTCATGAACTAATATGTTGCAAGAGTTGGCCCTTATGCTGTCGAGACTTAAAAACCTGTTATCATAACTCACCCATCGTTTTTAAGTTATAATACCTCGCCCATCACTATCTAACCATAAACATTAATTTCTTGGACGCTAAATTGTATTAATAAACACGTAACATGTGAGGCCACCTTTCTAGAACACCCAAACGCGCTATCAGTACAAATACAAGTGCTGGGGAAACTTAAAGTCGAGGATTCGAAGGTGACAAAAAATAGAGAGGGGGTCTACAAATATTTGGTTCATATATTATACACTACACACCTTATATGTGTTTTCTACATAGGTGCGTGATAAACAGGGTGGCAGGAACGAGTAAATTTAAAGGAAATTACAGTAGAATGTAGGTACCGAAAATTGTATATTATGAGTTATCGTTCATCGCATATTGATTTTCGGTTAGCATACGTCGAACCTATGTATACACACGGTCATATCATTAAAAACACCGTGTTATCGCTGAGGACCCGATGCTGTGCTTGTTAGGTAACGTACGATTGCAAAATCAATGGCTATTGCACATAAATAACACGCATACAGTGGTTAGATGGAGGCTTGGACATCTTAAGAACATATATTCATGACACAAAATCGATTGTATTTATCAAAATAGTACTTACTAATGAGAAAACCGGTCCTGAAGATACGTTCTGTTTCTTTGTTTGTCGGTTTGGCGCCTTCTGGTGTTCATACAACTCGCCAGAGGGCTCAAAAGTGACCATACACTACCTAGTGTCAAACGGGCTAAGTATGCCAACGGGCGACGTAATATAACAGAGTCACTAAATGGACCATAAAAGACAAACGAGTGGTGAGAACACCTAATGTCTTATACCATTATTTACCTTAGCATATGCCCATAATACTGCTAGATTATTTCCTACTAATATGTAAATCCCACCACACAATTATTACCCATACGTGCGATGTACGGCAACGCAGTTACCTAACCCACTTTGGGGATATCTCCCAGACAATTTTTTTAGTCAGAATCTTTTTTTTAAAGTAGCATTTTAAAAATATAGACCAAGGTGATCATGTTCTGGGTGAAATCTGGGGGTTATCTACACCAAACACTTGTAAACATGAGGGGCGATGTATGATAACAAAAATACCCCAACAGAAAAACAATTACTAATAATTCATAATGAAATCTGAAGTCAAAAACTGGAGGTTCAGCATTACTAACATACACATAAGGCTAGCCAAATATTAACTGGATGTATAACACACAGTGTTTATTACTGACAGACAGTTGAAAATAACGAGACAGAGAAATCACATGAAAATTATACTAAATCTGACCATTTATGAGTTGCAGGACTCAGAGATCGCATCTTACATATACAAAAGTGGGATCCTCAGATAGCCCTCATCGAGACGCACACGTAGGATCACATTCCAGCCTTGTAATCAGTTTAATAACAGAGATACGGCCCTGAGACCCATTTGCAGCAGTTTGGTGAGAAGTGACCATATACGCCACACGTATAACAACATATTACTCAGTGTGCATTATATCCAAATGCATACACACATGCATATATATGGACCATTGTCATCAAACGTGTACGTTTTATATGTTGAAGATTTTTCCCTACGATTACATATCACGCCAGCAACCTCGGAATCAAGGAGTGATCGTTGATAGTAACTTCAATTTCCGATAATACATATCTCAAACGGTGATGCTACTGTTTTTATTATATTCGTGATCGCCGTAATCGCAGGTATATGTCATTTTCTGTTGCTAAAACTATTGTAACAGCGCTTGTTAGCAGCAGACTTGACTATTGCAATTCCCTCCTTTATAATATCGCTAGCTAGGACACAAGCTGGACCATGACTGGCGGGAGTTCCTGGCCAATGTCTCTGTTCAGTGAAATATGTAAAAATCACTGAATAGAGACATTGGCCAGGAGCTCCCGCCAGTCATGCTCCAGCTTGTGCTACATGACGCAGGTCATGTGACACGACCGTAAATTCAGTCTGCTGAAGAAGACCGCGAGATACGGCCGAAATTATACACAAGAAAAACTAAAAAAATGTATTGAGAGGTAAATATATTAAACAGTTCTATCTTATTTTTTTATTATAGAGTCAACATTGGAACTAGGGCTTTTTCTATTTCTGCACCAACTCTTTGGAATATGCTCCCTCTTAGTGTTAGATCAATTGAAAATATTACACAATTTCGTCGTCATTTAAAAACTTATCTTTACAAACGTGCTTATGCACCATAGTTCCCTAGCGCCTTGACCCATCTGTTGACAACTGGAATAATGCTTATGGATTTTGATATTGACCAATCCTTTTGTTTTTATTCGCCTCTGAGTTTGGTTTCCAAGCATTTAGGCGCTATAGAAGTTATCTTATTATTATTATTCAAGAGCCAAAGTTGACATCTCAATGACATCCCTAATATTGTAGATTGTATGCGTTGTGAACTCTTATATGGGCAAATGTTTTTTTGACAAACTGGATAAATGAAGCCGAAAAATGTAAATGTTGTCAACTACTTCTTCTATTTTGAGTTAACTAACACGAAACCACTGGGATTGTTCAGAAGTACAGACATCTAGTGAGGAAACTAAAGAAGACAAGAGTGGAACAGGTTGTTCTCTCAGGTATTTTGCCAGTAATGGGAGGAAGGGGGGCAACATACAGAAACTGTAAGAGGATGGCGATCAACGCACTAGTTGAGCAGATGTGTGAAGAAGAGGGCGTGGGATTCACATATTTATGGGGGTACTTTGTTGGGAGAGAAGATAAGTACATGAGAGATGGCCTCCATCTCAGTGGAGAAGTATTCTCAGAGAATCTGCTGCGATCTGTTGACAGTGGGACAGGTTGCATCTATTTAAACTAAATTCGCAGGGGGGACTCGCAGAGAAGCCTGAAACTGGAGGCATAGATAAAGACAGCAAAATAATTCAGCAATGAACAGTCTGGAAAATTGTTCTGAAGCTGGATATAAATGTGTTTGTTTAAATGCAAGGAGTATAGTAAACAAAAGAAATGAACTAAACATTATGGTAGAAGATATTGACCCTCACATAATAGGTATAACCGAATCATGGGCAACCACCGATATATCAGATGCCGAATTGTGACTGACAGGATATGTAATGTTTAGGAAAGATAGAATAGGAAGAAGGGGAGGTGGAGTTATTTTATATATTAAAGAATCTATCCAGGCTTATGAAATAAATTAGACAGAGAAGCAGATTGCGAAGAAGCTGTTTGGTGTAACATAGTTACAGGAAACTCAACGTTAACGGTTGGATTAGTTTATCGAAGTCCAAACATAAGCATAGAAGAGAATGAAAAAATACAAAACGCTATAAGGGAAGTGAGCAAACGGGACTGTGTTATTATGGGGGATTTTAACCATGGGCATATAAAATGGAAATCTCAACAGAGTATGGGTAGTGAGGACCACAAGGTTTTAGTTTTAGTACAAGATAGTTTCCTTTCTCAACATGTGTTAGAACCAACCAGGGGAGAGAATGTGTTAGACATAGTTTTGTTCTCACATAATGAATTAGTTGACAATGTCAGGATATGTGAGCCACTGGGGAATAGTGATCACAACCAGATACATTTTACCATCAAAGTAAAATCAGAAAGGAATAGTAAAAAACAGTAAAAGAGAAATTTCCACAAAGGAAAATATAAGGACATCAGGAAATATTTAGCAAAGATAGACTGGAATAACACACTGAAGAATAAGACAGCAACAGAATGCTGAAATATCTTAGAGTGAAATTGACTGCATCATCGTCAAATTTGTTCCCTTAAAAAACACGGGAAACGGTCCAAAAAGAAACACTTATCGAAAGAAGCCATTAGAAAAATTAAGTATAAACAAATGATGTGAAAATCATATAGACGTACTGGAAATGACGAAGACTACAACATTTTATTAAGAAGCACTAAACCAAGCTACAGCTGAAATTAGAAATTCAAATAGAAGCTATGAACATAAATTAGCTTGTAATATAAAACATGACAGCAAGAGTTTTTATGCGTATGTTCGAAGCAAACAGAAAGTTCAGGATACGGTCGGTCCTCTAGAAGATAGTGCTGGAAATATAATATCGATTGTATTTATCAAAATAGTACTTACTAATGAGAAAACCGGTCCTGAAGATACGTTCTGTTTCTTTGTTTGTCGGTTTGGCGCCTTCTGGTGTTCATACAACTCGCCAGAGGGCTCAAAAGTGACCATACACTACCTAGTGTCAAACGGGCTAAGTATGCCAACGGGCGACGTAATATAACAGAGTCACTAAATGGACCATAAAAGACAAACGAGTGGTGAGAACACCTAATGTCTTATACCATTATTTACCTTAGCATATGCCCATAATACTGCTAGATTATTTCCTACTAATATGTAAATCCCACCACACAATTATTACCCATACGTGCGATGTACGGCAACGCAGTTACCTAACCCACTTTGGGGATATCTCCCAGACAATTTTTTTAGTCAGAATCTTTTTTTTAAAGTAGCATTTTAAAAATATAGACCAAGGTGATCATGTTCTGGGTGAAATCTGGGGGTTATCTACACCAAACACTTGTAAACATGAGGGGCGATGTATGATAACAAAAATACCCCAACAGAAAAACAATTACTGATAATTCATAATGAAATCTGAAGTCAAAAACTGGAGGTTCAGCATTACTAACATACACATAAGGCTAGCCAAATATTAACTGGATGTATAACACACAGTGTTTATTACTGACAGACAGTTGAAAATAACGAGACAGAGAAATCACATGAAAATTATACTAAATCTGACCATTTATGAGTTGCAGGACTCAGAGATCGCATCTTACATATACAAAAGTGGGATCCTCAGATAGCCCTCATCGAGACGCACACGTAGAATCACATTCCAGCCTTGTAATCAGTTTAATAACAGAGATACGGCCCTGAGACCCATTTGCAGCAGTTTGGTGAGAAGTGACCATATACGCCACACGTATAACAACATATTACTCAGTGTGCATTATATCCAAATGCATACACACATGCATATATATGGACCATTGTCATCAAACGTGTACGTTTTATATGTTGAAGATTTTTCCCTACGATTACATATCACGCCAGCAACCTCGGAATCAAGGAGTGATCGTTGATAGTAACTTCAATTTCCGATAATACATATCTCAAACGGTGATGCTACTGTTTTTATTATATTCGTGATCGCCGTAATCGCAGGTATATGTCATTTTCTGTTGCTAAAACTATTGTAACAGCGCTTGTTAGCAGCAGACTTGACTATTGCAATTCCCTCCTTTATAATATCGCTAGCTAGGACACAAGCTGGACCATGACTGGCGGGAGTTCCTGGCCAATGTCTCTGTTCAGTGAAATATGTAAAAATCACTGAATAGAGACATTGGCCAGGAGCTCCCGCCAGTCATGCTCCAGCTTGTGCTACATGACGCAGGTCATGTGACACGACCGTAAATTCAGTCTGCTGAAGAAGACCGCGAGATACGGCCGAAATTATACACAAGAAAAACTAAAAAAATGTATTGAGAGGTAAATATACTAAACAGTTCTATCTTATTTTTTTATTATAGAGTCAACATTGGAACTAGGGCTTTTTTTTATTTCTGCACCAACTCTTTGGAATATGCTCCCTCTTAGTGTTAGATCAATTGAAAATATTACACAATTTCGTCGTCATTTAAAAACTTATCTTTACAAACGTGCTTATGCACCATAGTTCCCTAGCGCTTTGACCCATCTGTTGACAACTGGAATAATGCTTATGGATTTTGATATTGACCAATCCTTTTGTTTTTATTCGCCTCTGAGTTTGGTTTCCAAGCATTTAGGCGCTATAGAAGTTATCTTATTATTATTATTCAAGAGCCAAAGTTGACATCTCAATGACATCCCTAATATTGTAGATTGTATGCGTTGTGAACTCTTATATGGGCAAATGTTTTTTTGACAAACTGGATAAATGAAGCCGAAAAATGTAAATGTTGTCAACTACTTCTTCTATTTTGAGTTAACTAACACGAAACCACTGGGATTGTTCAGAAGTACAGACATCTAGTGAGGAAACTAAAGAAGACAAGAGTGGAACAGGTTGTTCTCTCAGGTATTTTGCCAGTAATGGGAGGAAGGGGGGCAACATACAGAAACTGTAAGAGGATGGCGATCAACGCACTAGTTGAGCAGATGTGTGAAGAAGAGGGCGTGGGATTCACATATTTATGGGGGTACTTTGTTGGGAGAGAAGATAAGTACATGAGAGATGGCCTCCATCTCAGTGGAGAAGTATTCTCAGAGAATCTGCTGCGATCTGTTGACAGTGGGACAGGTTGCATCTATTTAAACTAAATTCGCAGGGGGGACTCGCAGAGAAGCCTGAAACTGGAGGCATAGATAAAGACAGCAAAATAATTCAGCAATGAACAGTCTGGAAAATTGTTCTGAAGCTGGATATAAATGTGTTTGTTTAAATGCAAGGAGTATAGTAAACAAAAGAAATGAACTAAACATTATGGTAGAAGATATTGACCCTCACATAATAGGTATAACCGAATCATGGGCAACCACCGATATATCAGATGCCGAATTGTGACTGACAGGATATGTAATGTTTAGGAAAGATAGAATAGGAAGAAGGGGAGGTGGAGTTATTTTATATATTAAAGAATCTATCCAGGCTTATGAAATAAATTAGACAGAGAAGCAGATTGCGAAGAAGCTGTTTGGTGTAACATAGTTACAGGAAACTCAACGTTAACGGTTGGATTAGTTTATCGAAGTCCAAACATAAGCATAGAAGAGAATGAAAAAATACAAAACGCTATAAGGGAAGTGAGCAAACGGGACTGTGTTATTATGGGGGATTTTAACCATGGGCATATAAAATGGAAATCTCAACAGAGTATGGGTAGTGAGGACCACAAGGTTTTAGTTTTAGTACAAGATAGTTTCCTTTCTCAACATGTGTTAGAACCAACCAGGGGAGAGAATGTGTTAGACATAGTTTTGTTCTCACATAATGAATTAGTTGACAATGTCAGGATATGTGAGCCACTGGGGAATAGTGATCACAACCAGATACATTTTACCATCAAAGTAAAATCAGAAAGGAATAGTAAAAAACAGTAAAAGAGAAATTTCCACAAAGGAAAATATAAGGACATCAGGAAATATTTAGCAAAGATAGACTGGAATAACACACTGAAGAATAAGACAGCAACAGAATGCTGAAATATCTTAGAGTGAAATTGACTGCATCATCGTCAAATTTGTTCCCTTAAAAAACACGGGAAACGGTCCAAAAAGAAACACTTATCGAAAGAAGCCATTAGAAAAATTAAGTATAAACAAATGATGTGAAAATCATATAGACGTACTGGAAATGACGAAGACTACAACATTTTATTAAGAAGCACTAAACCAAGCTACAGCTGAAATTAGAAATTCAAATAGAAGCTATGAACATAAATTAGCTTGTAATATAAAACATGACAGCAAGAGTTTTTATGCGTATGTTCGAAGCAAACAGAAAGTTCAGGATACGGTCGGTCCTCTAGAAGATAGTGCTGGAAATATAATATCAGAAGGATTCTTAATGGCAGAAGACCTGAATGAGTATTTTAGTTCAGTGTTTACCAGAGAAGACATTAGTTCACTGCCAGTACCAGAGGCTAAGTTCATGGGGGCAGAATCAGACTATTTAAGACAGTTAATTGTAACCCCAGAAATGGTAGCTAAGAAAATTAGGGCTATGAAGGATAATAAATCACTTGGAGTGGATGGTATTCCACCCAAACTACTATTGAAAATTATAGAACAAATTAGCATACCGCTTGTAACAGTTTTCAGCTTGTCATTGGAAGACGGAGTGGTTCCTTTAGAAGGGAAAGAAGCAAATATTATACCGTTATTTAAAAAAGGTTCGAGAAACAAGTCAAATAATTATAGACCAGTTAGTTTAACATCGGTGATTTGTAAATTATTAGAAAGATTAATTAAAGATCACATGGTGGATTTTCTTGTTAAACATAACTTGATAAACCCATCGCAACAGGGGTTTCTAAAAGCGAGGTTATGCTTAACAAATATGTTATGTTTTTTGGAAGATATCACTAAGTGGGTAGATGATGGATCACCAGTAGATATCATCTACTTAGAATTTCAAAAAAACTTTCGACAAAGTGCCACATCAAAGATTACTGTTTAAACTAAAGGCACATTGCATAGGAAATGGTATAATTAACTGGATAAAAAAATGGCTGATTGACAGAAGACAACCGGTAGTTGTTGATGGGGAGGCTTCACACTAGAAATCAGTTTTGAGTGGGGTTCCACAGGGATCAGTACTGGGACCTATATTATTCTTAATATATATAAACGATTTGGACGATGATATAGCTAGCAAGGTGTTAAAATTTGCAGATGATAGATACAAAAGTGTTTAGAAGGATTAAAAGTGATGGAGATAGACAGCATTTACAAGATGATCTTGACATTTTGATCAAATGGTCTGAAAAATGGCAAATGTTGTTTAATTTTGGGAAATGTAAATGCCCACACACAGGACATGGAAACGAATATGTATAATAGACAATGGGGGGGGGGGGCACTGTACTAAATACTACTGTAAAAGAAAAAGACTTAGGGCTGACAATTAGTGCTGACATGAAGGTTTCAAAGCAGTGTGGAATTGCAGCTTCAAAAGGAAATCAAATCCTTGGATTGATTAGACGAAATATAGCATATAAAGAAAAAGAACTAATAATACCGCTGTACAATACAATAGTTAGGCCTCATTTAGAATATTGTATACACGCGTGGAGGCCATACCGCAAGAAGGACATAGATATGCTAGAAAGAGTACGGAGGAGAGCGACTAAAATGATACCAAAACTGAGGGATCTTAGTTATGAAAAACGACTAAAAGAATGTGGTTTAACAACACTAGAGACCAGGAGATTGAGAGGAGATCAGATAAAAGTGTTTAAAATATTGAATGGTTATGAAAATATTGATAGAAGTATGTTTTATCTGTTAAGAAAGATAGAAAGACTAGAGGACATGAAGTTACATTATTAAAGGAGCCGTGTAGATTAGACGTAAGAAAGTTCTCATTTTCACAAAGGACTGTGAATGAATGGAACAGATTATCTGATGATTGTGTGGGTGCAGGTAGTGTGAATATGTTTAAAAATAAAATCGACACATACCTTAGAAGGGCTGGATATATATAAATAAAAGAGTTGGACTCTCGATAAGCCAAAGGGCTTCCTTGTCCACCTGCCATCTAGAGTTCATTCTCTGGATGGCAATCTTGTTAAATCTTGTTAAATCACTTGAACCATTTTTATGTTGCGTACGCCGGAAAAATCTATTTATTTTAAAACATTTTGATGATGTTTGTTACGATACTTGCCACACTTGTTAACAAATTACGCTGTTTGATTGTGAAAATACAGAAAATAAAACTTTATAATGCTATGCTACGGGAATGCTGCCAATACCACTGCCTTTGAGACAAACATTAACGCGTTCATGACTAATACTCAACTCCAATTGAGAGCATGTTTTCTTCATTACGCATTTTCATGCTTTACACAAAGCTTTAACGTATATCTGAGAAACACAATTGTTTACCAGGTATCCTGATTGGTGGATATGCAAGACATACATACAATGCAAATATCATTGGTTAATAGTTGTGAGAGAAAAACGGTTACGTTTTAGAACGTTTTATTTGTATGTCGTCAAAATATTAATACTTCATTGTTTCAACATTACCAACATCTTTATATAACGTTTTTTAAATTTCATTTGGCCTTATATCACCGAAATATCACCAAACGTGTGATCTGGCGGTAGTACGATTTCTTCATAGTGGATATTTATAGGTCACGTGATTGCGTGAGATGTTGGAGAAAGAAATTGTCAGCCCTCTGAATTGAAAGATATATGTATCAAGAATATCGTATATTAAACAAATACGGAAAATACCTAATTGTTTATCAGGTATCTTGCCTGGTGTATGTATGTATAACTTATGAGACAGACATACAGTGTCAATTGTGTTGATGAATAGCTGTGTAAACACTGGAAAAGTTTGTACATGTACCAATAGGATACCAAAATAAATATTAATATGTTATTGTTTCAACAGTATCGCGAACTTATTATATAAATTTGCTTGCTTCTACTTGGCAATATATCACTAAAGTATCTTAAAACATGTTCATTCGGTATTTTCTGTTGGGTTTGCTCTACATATAAAAATGTTCACCGTGCAGCCAAAGCTGAAGTCCAAAGAAGGACAAGGTGTTGACGTGCCTGAGCGACACTGTCAATGTCACATATTTACGAGCTCACAACAAGAAATGAGTGGATTAGGAATGCTAGAGTATCTAATTCAGTACAATACAGTAAACGATTTCCACATGACTAAAACAATTTTTATAGTAAAATATAATAAACGTATATCGGTGGATGTTTTTCACGTATTTTAGAAATTATATACAATATGAAATCGGTCTGTAATTATTGATGTTGTCTTTAAAGGTATATTTTAAGAAGAGGGTTTATATGCACTTGTCTAAAATCATCTTGAAAAATACCCGAAACCAGTTATACATTTATGATATTTGTTATTGTACCAAGTAAAGAGTTTAGACATGTTTCCATCAATATAATTGGCAATTGATCAAAATAACATAACTTAGATGGAGAAAACATGCTGTTTTTCCTGACTTCTACAGCAGCAGCCGCTGTAAATAGAAGCAAGTAGGGAATTTACTTACGGAAGTTGAAAGTTTAGATGATTTAAAATGTAATATGGGAAGGGAGAATGAATTATACTTATCTGGATGGCGCAACATACACACATACACAGAAGAAGTTTTCCCTAAGAATTCTTCCAAGTGTTATTTACCTTGTATATTGCCTCCATCGAGTAGTTGTTGTATCAGAGTTTTCCCTCCAAACTCAGGTTGTTCAAACATTTCTGACATTTGTTTCACGGACGCTTCCTTCAAATGCGGAACTGGTAGTACCTAACACAACAATACTACTTACATATAAAGCAATATAAGTATGCTGATCACAAGGTAATTATATAACGCATTTTTGATATATCTTTTTGGCAAATCACATACATTTAGTAAAAGTAAAATACATGTAACACAATCATTATTGATCATAATAGTACAAACGCTTGTCCTCCAGATAGCGCTACGTACAAACAGATAAAATACGGTTTCTCCAAGTATTCGTACAACACGTTTGTTATTACGTAAATAAGAATATATTTTCTCAAAATGCTTGTTACGTGATACGTACCCAACTGATTAGTGAATCTCGCAACAATGGCAGAAACCACGTCTTGAACAATCATCTACGTTAATATAACCTCCGATATAAACACTAACTTCACGAAGTACCCTTATCCAAAGGGAAATTTTGAAAAAGGAAAGGCAATGCATTTTGTCCAGGAATCGTAGATTAAACGAGGTACAAATGGTCGAAGAGGAAAACATACACCCAGACACGTACGTACGCACGCACACACATGGGTTCTAGTATAGTTGATATGCAAATACGCGCTATATTTTATTGTGCTTTTGCTTCAATACGTTCGATGAAATACAAGATTGTTTGGATGAATATCAATCTGTAGTCATAAATACTGTTTATTTACCGTTGTGGAAATATCCACATAATTTGTTTCTCCAACAGTATTCCTTGCTCGAACCTCGATGACTGCCGTGTAGTTGTTATTTTCGTTTCCAACTGGAAATGTCTTACGAAATGTCGGTTCTTTGCCAGAACCAATCAATATATCTGCACAGTAGAAACAAAACGAAGTTCAATAAACCTGTTTGAGTAATTTCCACATAACAGTTCATCTGAGAGTTAATAGCTTAACAAGCGTGTACACTGCCTGAATACATGTAATACACTTCTATGACTGATTTCGTACAATATGTTCTTCATCATTATTCAACGTGATTATTCTCTTGTCAATATATTGTTGCAAAACACACGCACACACACGCACGCACGCACGCACACGCACGCACACTGTGTAGTGCGTAATCATACGAATAATTTCCGTTCGACATATTAGCAAATTATACAAACTATTAACCTTGACTTCCGTTAAGCTTTTTGAACAAAAAGACATAAGTGAGAGGTTCATAGGCAGCATCGGAGAATCCCTCGCATATGACAACAAAAACAGTTTTGCTTGCAATGCCGGTATTAGGCTCGATATGACAGTTCCCCCGCGTCGGTGGTGGGGCCATGTGTATCGTGTAAGTGGCGTTTGACTCTTTTCTGCTGCACGACTCGCCTCGAACTGGGATATTAAAAGATACAAATACAAATGCACCGTTAGTCTTCAAATGAAATTAATTCATTTAAAGAACTTGCCAAATGCTTCAGCACTCTTATATACACTCACACAGACACACAAGCACGCACGCACGCACACACACACTCACATACAAGCACGCACACACTCACATACATACACACACCAACAAACAAACATACAACACACAATCTACTCAAACTATACATATGTACATACATACAAACTTAATGTATGTAAACTTAAAACACATTAATTAATGTGACATTGTAATGGTACTCGTATATTTGGTGATGTATAAATGTGTTATGCTAATTACAACTTGTCTCGTTTTTTTCAGATCTCATTACTAGGCCACACAAAAAGGTTCTAGCAGCAGACGACCCACGAAACATCAAAAAATTTGAAGAAATGGCAGAACACTTACTTGTCACGTGCATTCTTGAAAACAAATTATTGTATCTATTGATGTTTGCATTATCACCAATTTGTATGACGTTAATATGATGGTTATTTGCAGAGAAATTGACTAAAATGCATAGAAACATATGGAATACAAAGCCAAGAAGCAATTGCTAACTTGACATCTTCTGATCAAATATATACAAGAAACGCACATACTAAATGAAGTAATTACACTCGCTAAAATGAACATATGCCATATAAGATAGCTAAGTTCAAAAAGAATAAGCGTAAAGAATCAACATGAATTACATTAGGTTCGCTAAAATCCATTCGATTCAGAGACTAGCTACTTAAAAAACTCAAAATTACACAACCTGAGTCAGCTGAGCGCTATACAATCCGTAT
>CM034544.1:49700207-49793638 GCA_020002185.1 Paraescarpia echinospica | reverse complement strand
AACTTATTATTTCCAAATAATTGTTGTTATATTTAAAAGAAAAACTACACACATGCGTATAGGTGTATCCTAATCACATTTAGTGCAAACACCCCACACCCCACTCTCGGGAGATGAATGCATGCATTACATCCTATGCAATGTACCTCGGTTCGTTCTCTTTGCATAGATCGCGTACTTTCAGTGGTCGAAGCATGGCGGACAGCTGACGCCGAACTAGTTATTAGCGACAGGGCTTCTGGAAACAAAGCACAGAGGACCCAATTTAAGTAAACCACGATGTGTTTATCTTATCGTTATGATTCACATTTAACAATTACATTGTATCAAATATATGTTTTCGTCAAACTTTCATAAACTATTTTAACAATGTCGACACCTGAATAACATCATTTAAACCATAGCGTAAATGCCGTAAATCATCATCTCAATACTATAACATTATTACAGATAATTTTAATCGACATATACATGTAATCGTGAGGGGCTGTGTGTGTGTGTGTGTGTGTGTGTGTGTGTGTGTGTGTGTGTGTGTGTGTGTGTGTGTGTGTGTGTGTGTGTGTGTGTGTGTGTGTGTGTGTGTGTGTGTGTGTGTGTGTGTGTGTGTGTTATTAATGAGATGTTCTTCTTTATAACCATTTCAACTAACTGAATTGGTTTTATACTTATTATTTCTATCAAAGTCTTCTGCTAATCAACCAGCAACAACGTGGTTTAATTATTCCCAATAATTAAATGCATTTGCGCATGTATATTTAGGGGAGTTAGCGTAACTGTACACGTCAACTCTATCAGATAAATATATATGGTCACTTCTCACCAAACTGCTGCAGACCTGGTTGTAAGTGGCTCAAACTAAATGTCGTTATATTTATTAATCCTTTGGGTAAAGTAAAGACATAGTATTGGAGTAACTGTAAAAAGGTTTTGGTAGACTAACTCCAGAAATTGGATTTTTGGCAGATTCAGGAAATTTGCCATCTGTAAAGTCCTCGCTGTCATGTTAGCTTAGTTGTTTGAAGTTTAGGATAATTCCGTTTTTCTATTTCCATGTATGCACTAGTTGTGTGGATAGCCCCGGATATTAAAAACATCTTTGAATAATGTTTTAGCCCTCCACTCTCCCAGAGTTCTCTGACTATTGTTTTTTTCACAGCCGATTTCTCGACTTTAGAGTGTGTCCAGCATTTTCTTTCTACTGATACAGTGCTTGAGTGTCCTAGAAAGATGGCCCCACATATTATGTCGTTGGTAATACCAGTCAACATCCAAGAAATTAATGTTTATGGTTAGATAGTCATGGGCGAGGTATGATAACATCAAATTAACATTTCCGTGTAAAATTGAATATTTCCGATGACACAACGCAGCAATTGCACTTGGTTTTAACGTAGTGTATTTAGGTATCAGGCAGTGTTAACCATATACTATGTTAATGATCATTCTGGGTAATTGATAGTATTAGCATTTAAAAAAAATTGGGCGAAGTATGATAACAATTTGACCAAGACCATGCCCAAAAAACATATAAACCGACAAAATCAGGAGGAAATTCCTTACAAGAACTTGGGTAGTGCTATCTCAGATAGTGTACCGTGTGCTCAAAACGTGGGCGATGTATGATAACATAAAAAAATGTCAGTGCAATACAAGAAACATGGTTTAACATTATGTATCTAAGTGTCTGGCAATGTTGAACACATCCTTCTACTATGTTAATGATAATTCTGTGTGGTCGTTATTGTTAGCATTGTCAACAACTGGGCGAGGTATGGTAACAATTTGACCACGAATATGCCCAAAAATATATATAAACAGACGAAAATGAGACTGATCTGAGACCTAACATTACGTTTTCTTTATTAGTGTTTTGTGACAAATTTGTTATTATATATAGTGTAATTAATTCAGGTCAACGTGATTTGTAAAGACCTATAGTAAAAACAATTAATCAAAACACATACATTTCGATATGTCTTATTGCCCGGGGACAGCCATCTTATGCTTGCCCATACTGCCTCTGTCCTCGAACAATAAGAAAACTCGGAACAGGATGTCCATAATGTCACATTGTTTATTGTCGAAGAGCAAACTTGGCATTGCATGATGAGCACAGTTTCCTTAGGTGTAGTTTCCCAACCGGGACATGAGTAGATACGACCATGAGGGTCTCATCAGCATCGACCAGCTCCTCATTGCGGCCCCACTTCCACATTTCCCGCAATGGTGTCATGTAGTTCACTTTGTACGCTTCTCTTTTCCACTTTCGAAGCTGGGCACGCAGGGCGGCCACCTCCTGTTCTTTCACCTCTTGCTGCCGTTTCAGCTGCCTGGCTCTTGGGGTGCCTACTGAATGGCAACTGCACCACCAACCTAGAAAAACCGAGAGCAATGCGTACATTTGTTCAGAATAAATTATTACAAAAAAAAGGTTGAAGCTGGACTATATAAATATGGGAAGCAGCCCAGGTTGAATCTGATGACAAACAAATTGATTGAATTATGGAATGTTGCGAAATAGATTGAGGTGTACATGCAGAGATATAGATCTTTTAGTTCCTGGAACCACAAGGTTGAGCAACATAAATGTTTTCTGGACATTTTTAAATATAGAGACATACGTGCAGAGAAGCAACACTTACCGTGAGGACACTGGCGTCGTGTCTTCTGTGGCAGGTCGTCGCCGCCTCGCTGCCACCTCCACCACCGGTGGCGACTCGCCAGCCAGCCGGCCCGACCCGCCAGCAACCGGCCCTGCGGGAGAAATTGTAGGGATTGAGAAAAATATTGTAAAGACTGATTTCCACCTCAGTTCTGAATTATTATAAAACAGAATAGTTATTGATAGCAGAATAATTAATAGTATAAGTTACCTTTGATCTGGTCGCCTGTTCGGCCCGCCATTCTGGGTCATCCTTCACCCGACCCCGCCGCAGCTTGGACATGAGCCTGCCCCTCTCCTTCTGGGCTGGAGTCTTCACTCGCTTTCTAGTCATGTCAATGTCTGGAGAATAAATGGTTTCATGTTTATTCACTGATATTGGTCCATTTGTGTTATCATACATCACACATTGATTCGTCATTATCCAATTTTCAATAATGGGCCCTTATACTGTCGAAACTTGAAAACCTGTTATCATACCTCGCCCATCGTTCTTTGGTTATAATACATCGCACTTCACTATTTAACCATAACAAATTATTTCTTGGATGTTAAGTGGTATTACCAAACGCGTAAAATGTGGGTCCACCTTTCTAGAACACTCAAACACGTTATCTGTACAAGTACAAGTGCTGGAGACATTCTATTGGTGCCGGGTATGCGTAAAAAAATCCCGATGGGGCGGCATGGCAAAAAGATTACAAAGTAACTTAGCTTCATACACATTATTGTATAACGATGGTACAGGTTGTTTTACATTCATAGGTACAAAATTGCGGGTCATGAACTAATATTTTGCAAGAGTTGGCCCTTATGCTGTCGAGACTTAAAAACCTGTTATCATAACTCACCCATCGTTTTTAAGTTATAATACCTCGCCCATCACTATCTAACCATAAACATTAATTTCTTGGATGCTAAATTGTATTAATAAACACGTAACATGTGAGGCCACCTTTCTAGAACACCCAAACGCGCTATCAGTACAAATACAAGTGCTGGGGAAACTTAAAGTCGAGGATTCGAAGGTGACCAAAAATAGAGAGGGGGTCTACAAATATTTGGTTCATATATTATACACTACACACCTTATATCTGTTTTCTACATCGGTGCGTGATAAACAGGGTGGCAGGAACCAGTAAATTTAAAGGAAATTACAGTAGAATGTAGGTACCGAAAATTGTATATTATGAGTTATCGTTCATCGCATATTGATTTTCGGTTAGCATACGTCGAACCTATGTATACACACGGTCATATCATTAAAAACACCGTGTTATCGCTGAGGACCCGAGGCTGTGCTTGTTAGGTAACGTACGATTGCAAAATCAATGGCTATTGCACATAAATAACACGCATACAGTGGTTAGATGGAGGCTTGGACATCTTAAGAACATATATTCATGACACAAAATCGATTGTATTTATCAAAATAGTACTTACTAATGAGAAAACCGGTCCTGAAGATACGTTCTGTTTCTTTGTTTGTCGGTTTGGCGCCTTCTGGTGTTCATACAACTCGCCAGAGGGCTCAAAAGTGACCATACACTACCTAGTGTCAAACGGGCTAAGTATGCCAACGGGCGACGTAATATAACAGAGTCACTAAATGGACCATAAAAGACAAACGAGTGGTGAGAACACCTAATGTCTTATACCATTATTTACCTTAGCATATGCCCATGACACTGCTAGATTATTTCCTACTAATATGTAAATCCCACCACACAATTATTACCCATACGTGCGATGTACGGCAACGCAGTTACCTAACCCACTTTGGGGATATCTCCCAGACAATTTTTTTAGTCAGAATCTTTTTTTTAAAGTGGCATTTTAAAAATATAGACCAAGGTGATCATGTTCTGGGTGAAATCTGGGAGTTATCTACACCAAACACTTGTAAACATGAGGGGCGATGTATGATAACAAAAATACCCCAACAGAAAAACAATTACTGATAATTCATAATGAAATCTGAAGTCAAAAACTGGAGGTTCAGCATTACTAACATACACATAAGGCTAGCCAAATATTAACTGGATGTATAACACACAGTGTTTATTACTGACAAACAGTTGAAAATAACGAGACAGAGAAATCACATGAAAATTATACTAAATCTGACCATTTATGAGCTGCAGGACTCAGAGATCGCATCTTACATATACAAAAGTGGGATCCTCAGATAGCCCTCATCGAGACGCACACGTAGGATCACATTCCAGCCTTGTAATCAGTTTAATAACAGAGATACGGCCCTGAGACCCATTTGCAGCAGTTTGGTGAGAAGTGACCATATACGCCACACGCATAACAACATATTACTCAGTGTGCATTATATCCAAATGCATACACACATGCATATATATGGACCATTGTCATCAAACGTGTACGTTTTATATGTTGAAGATTTTTCCCTACGATTACACATCACGCCAGCAACCTCGGAATCAAGGAGTGATCGTTGATAGTAACTTCAATTTCCGATAATACATATCTCAAACGGTGATGCTACTGTTTTTATTATATTCGTGATCGCCGTAATCGCAGGTATATGTCATTTTCTGTTGCTAAAACTATTGTAACAGCGCTTGTTAGCAGCAGACTTGACTATTGCAATTCCCTCCTTTATAATATCGCTAGCTAGGACACAAGCTGGACCATGACTGGCGGGAGTTCCTGGCCAATGTCTCTGTTCAGTGAAATATGTAAAAATCACTGAATAGAGACATTGGCCAGGAGCTCCCGCCAGTCATGCTCCAGCTTGTGCTACATGACGCAGGTCATGTGACACGACCGTAAATTCAGTATGCTGAAGAAGACCGCGAGATACGGCCGAAATTATACACAAGAAAAACTAAAAAAATGTATTGAGAGGTAAATATACTAAACAGTTCTATCTTATTTTTTTATTATAGAGTCAACATTGGAACTAGGGCTTTTTCTATTTATGCACCAACTCTTTGGAATATGCTCCCTCTTAGTGTTAGATCAATTGAAAATATTACACAATTTCGTCGTCATTTAAAAACTTATCTTTACAAACGTGCTTATGCACCATAGTTCCCTAGCGCCTTGACCCATCTGTTGACAACTGGAATAATGCTTATGGATTTTGATATTGACCAATCCTTTTGTTTTTATTCGCCTCTGAGTTTGGTTTCCAAGCATTTAGGCGCTATAGAAGTTATCTTATTATTATTATTCAAGAGCCAAAGTTGACATCTCAATGACATCCCTAATATTGTAGATTGTATGCGTTGTGAACTCTTATATGGGCAAATGTTTTTTTGACAAACTGGATAAATGAAGCCGAAAAATGTAAATGTTGTCAACTACTTCTTCTATTTTTAGTTAACTAACACGAAACCACTGGGATTGTTCAGAAGTACAGACATCTAGTGAGGAAACTAAAGAAGACAAGAGTGGAACAGGTTGTTCTCTCAGGAATGTTGCCAGTAATGGGAGGAAGGGGGGCAACATACAGAAACTGTAAGAGGATGGCGATCAACGCACTAGTTGAGCAGATGTGTGAAGAAGAGGGCGTGGGATTCACATATTTATGGGGGTACTTTGTTGGGAGAGAAGATAAGTACATGAGAGATGGCCTCCATCTCAGTGGAGAAGTATTCTCAGAGAATCTGCTGCGATCTGTTGACAGTGGGACAGGTTGCATCTATTTAAACTAAATTCGCAGGGGGGACTCGCAGAGAAGCCTGAAACTGGAGGCATAGATAAAGACAGCAAAATAATTCAGCAATGAACAGTCTGGAAAACTGTTCTGAAGCTGGATATAAATGTGTTTGTTTAAATGCAAGGAGTATAGTAAACAAAAGAAATGAACTAAACATTATGGTAGAAGATATTGACCCTCACATAATAGGTATAACCGAATCATGGGCAACCACCGATATATCAGATGCCGAATTGTGACTGACAGGATATGTAATGTTTAGGAAATATAGAATAGGAAGAAGGGGAGGTGGAGTTATTTTATATATTAAAGAATCTATCCAGGCTTATGAAATAAATTAGACAGAGAAGCAGATTGCGAAGAAGCTGTTTGGTGTAACATAGTTACAGGAAACTCAACGTTAACGGTTGGATTAGTTTATCGAAGTCCAAACATAAGCATAGAAGAGAATGAAAAAATACAAAACGCTATAAGGGAAGTGAGCAAACGGGACTGTGTTATTATGGGGGATTTTAACCATGGGCATATAAAATGGAAATCTCAACAGAGTATGGGTAGTGAGGACCACAAGGTTTTAGTTTTAGTACAAGATAGTTTCCTTTCTCAACATGTGTTAGAACCAACCAGGGGAGAGAATGTGTTAGACATAGTTTTGTTCTCACATAATGAATTAGTTGACAATGTCAGGATATGTGAGCCACTGGGGAATAGTGATCACAACCAGATACATTTTACCATCAAAGTAAAATCAGAAAGGAATAGTAAAAAACAGTAAAAGAGAAATTTCCACAAAGGAAAATATAAGGACATCAGGAAATATTTAGCAAAGATAGACTGGAATAACACACTGAAGAATAAGACAGCAACATAATGCTGAAATATCTTAGAGTGAAATTGACTGCATCATCGTCAAATTTGTTCCCTTAAAAAACACGGGAAACGGTCCAAAAAGAAACACTTATCGAAAGAAGCCATTAGAAAAATTAAGTATAAACAAATGATGTGGAAGTCATATAGACGTACTGGAAATGACGAAGACTACAACATTTTATTAAGAAGCACTAAACCAAGCTACAGCTGAAATTAGAAATTCAAATAGAAGCTATGAACATAAATTAGCTTGTAATATAAAACATGACAGCAAGAGTTTTTATGCGTATGTTCGAAGCAAACAGAAAGTTCAGGATACGGTCGGTCCTCTAGAAGATAGTGCTGGAAATATAATATCAGAAGGATTCTTAATGGCAGAAGACCTGAATGAGTATTTTAGTTCAGTGTTTACCAGAGAAGACATTAGTTCACTGCCAGTACCAGAGGCTAAGTTCATGGGGGCAGAATCAGACTATTTAAGACAGTTAATTGTAACCCCAGAAATGGTAGCTAAGAAAATTAGGGCTATGAAGGATAATAAATCACTTGGAGTGGATGGTATTCCACCCAAACTACTATTGAAAATTATAGAACAAATTAGCATACCGCTTGTAACAGTTTTCAGCTTGTCATTGGAAGACGGAGTGGTTCCTTTAGAAGGGAAAGAAGCAAATATTATACCGTTATTTAAAAAAGGTTCGAGAAACAAGTCAAATAATTATAGACCAGTTAGTTTAACATCGGTGATTTGTAAATTATTAGAAAGATTAATTAAAGATCACATGGTGGATTTTCTTGTTAAACATAACTTGATAAACCCATCGCAACAGGGGTTTCTAAAAGCGAGGTTATGCTTAACAAATATGTTATGTTTTTTGGAAGATATCACTAAGTGGGTAAATGATGGATCACCAGTAGATATCATCTACTTAGAATTTCAAAAAAACTTTCGACAAAGTGCCACATCAAAGATTACTGTTTAAACTAAAGGCACATTGCATAGGAAATGGTATAATTAACTGGATAAAAAAATGGCTGATTGACAGAAGACAACCGGTAGTTGTTGATGGGGAGGCTTCACACTAGAAATCAGTTTTGAATGGGGTTCCACAGGGATCAGTACTGGGACCTATATTATTCTTAATATATATAAACGATTTGGACGATGATATAGCTAGCAAGGTGTTAAAATTTGCAGATGATACAAAAGTGTTTAGAAGGATTAAAAGTGATGGAGATAGACAGCATTTACAAGATGATCTTGACAGGTTGATCAAATGGTCTGAAAAATGGCAAATGTTGTTTAATTTTGGGAAATGTAAATGCCCACACACAGGACATGGAAACGAATATGTATAATATACAATGGGGGGAGGGGGCACTGTACTAAATACTACTGTAAAAGAAAAAGACTTAGGGCTGACAATTAGTGCTGACATGAAGGTTTCAGAGCAGTGTGGAATTGCAGCTTCAAAAGGAAATCAAATCCTTGGATTGATTAGACGAAATATAGCATATAAAGAAAAAGAACTAATAATACCGCTGTACAATACAATAGTTAGGCCTCATTTAGAATATTGTATACACGCGTGGAGGCCATACCGCAAGAAGGACATAGATATGCTAGAAAGAGTACGGAGGAGAGCGACTAAAATAATACCAAAACTGAGGGATCTTAGTTATGAAAAACGACTAAAAGAATGTGGTTTAACAACACTAGAGACCAGGAGATTGAGAGGAGATCAGATAAAAGTGTTTAAAATATTGAATGGTTATGAAAATATTGATAGAAGTATGTTTTATCTGTTAAGAAAGATAGAAAGACTAGAGGACATGAAGTTACATTATTAAAGGAGCAGTGTAGATTAGACGTAAGAAAGTTCTCATTTTCACAAAGGACTGTGAATGAATGGAACAGATTATCTGATGATTGTGTGGGTGCAGGTAGTGTGAATATGTTTAAAAATAAAATCGACACATACCTTAGAAGGGCTGGATATATATAAATAAAAGAGTTGGACTCTCGATAAGCCAAAGGGCTTCCTTGTCCACCTGCCATCTAGAGTTCATTCTCTGGATGGCAATCTTGTTAAATCTTACGCCGGAAAAATATATTTATTTTAAAACATTTTGATGATGTTTGTTACGACACTTGCCACACTTGGTAACAAATTACGCTGTTTTATTGTGAAAATACAGAAAATAAAACTTTATAATGCTATGCTACGGGAATGCTACCAATACCACTGCCTTTGAGACAAACATTATCGCGTTCATGACTAATACTCAACTCCAATTGAGAGCATGTTTTCTTCATTACGCATTTTCATGCTTTACACAAAGCTTTAACGTATATCTGAGAAACACAATTGTTTACCAGGTATCCTGATTGGTGGATATGCAAGACATACATACAATGCAAATATCATTGGTTAATAGTTGTGAGAAAAAAACGGTTACGTTTTAGAACGTTACATTTGTATGTCGTCAAAATATTAATACTTCATTGTTTCAACATTACCAACATCTTTATATAACGTTTTTTAAATTTCATTTGGCCTTATATCACCGAAATATCACCAAACGTGTGATCTGGCGGTAGTACGATTTCTTCATAGTCGATATTTATAGGTCACGTGATTGCGTGAGATATTGGAGAAAGAAATTGTCAGCCCTCTGAATTGAAAGATATATGTGTCAAGAATATCGTATATTAAACAAATACGGAAAATACCTAATTGTTTATCAGGTATCTTGCCTGGTGTATGTATGTATAACTTATGAGACAGACATACAGTGTCAATTGTGTTGATGAATAGCTGTGTAAACACTGGAAAAGTTTGTACATGTACCAATAGGATACCAAAATAAATATTAATATGTTATTGTTTCAACAGTATCGCGAACTTATTATATAAATTTGCTTGCTTCTACTTGGCAATATATCACTAAAGTATCTTAAAACATGTTCATTCGGTATTTTCTGTTGGGTTTGCTCTACATATAACAATTTTCACCGTGCAGCCAAAGCTGAAGTCCAAAGAAGGACAAGGTGTTGACGTGCCTGAACGACACTGTCAATGTCACATATTTACGAGCTCACAACAAGAAATGAGTGGATTAGGAATGCTAGAGTATCTAATTCAGTACAATACAGTAAACGATTTCCACATGACTAAAACAATTTTTATAGTAAAATATAATAAACGTATATCGGTGCATGTTTTTCACGTATTTTAGAAATTATATACAATACGAAATCGGTCTGTAATTATTGATGTTGTCTTTAAAGGTATATTTTAAGAAGAGGGTTTATATGCACTTGTCTAAAATCATCTTGAAAAATACCCGAAACCAGTTATACATTTATGATATTTGTTATTGTACCAAGTAAAGAGTTTAGACATGTTTCCATCAATATAATTGGCAATTGATCAAAATAACATAACTTAGATGGAGAAAACATGCTGTTTTTCCTGACTTCTACAGCAGCAGCCGCTGTAAATAGAAGCAAGTAGGGAATTTACTTACGGAAGTTGAAAGTTTAGATGATTTAAAATGTAATATGGGAAGGGAGAATGAATTATACTTATCTGGATGGCGCAACATACACACATACACAGAAGAAGTTTTCCCTAAGAATTCTTCCAAGTGTTATTTACCTTGTATATTGCCTCCATCGAGTAGTTGTTGTATCAGAGTTTTCCCTCCAAACTCAGGTTGTTCAAACATTTCTGACATTTGTTTCACGGACGCTTCCTTCAAATGCGGAACTGGTAGTACCTAACACAACAATACTACTTACATATAAAGCAATATAAGTATGCTGATCACAAGGTAATTATATAACGCATTTTTGATATATCTTTTTGGCAAATCACATACATTTAGTAAAAGTAAAATACATGTAACACAATCATTATTGATCATAATAGTACAAACGCTTGTCCTCCAGATAGCGCTACGTACAAACATATAAAATACGGTTTCTCCAAGTATTCGTACAACACGTTTGTTATTACGTAAATAAGAATATATTTTCTCAAAATGCTTGTTACGTGATACGTACCCAACTGATTAGTGAATCTCGCAACAATGGCAGAAACCACGTCTTGAACAATCATCTACGTTAATATAACCTCCGATTTAAACACTAACTTCACGAAGTACCCTTATCCAAAGGGAAATTTTGAAAAAGGAAAGGCAATGCAGGGGTAGAACTACCCACTAGTCCGCTAGTCCGTACACTAGTAAAGATTACGGCGGACTAGTAAATCTGCCTACCAACTAGTCCGGCTGTCTAGTAAAAATCAGCATGTTGCATGATGCCACCATCCGTACCATTGACAAACTAATTCTTTACGTAATGAGGCGACAGTGAAAAGTGAAACAGTGCTGTTGATTGGCTGTTGTGTGACATCGAATTCTGAAATGACAGTTTTGTTTGGTTTAGCGTATCTGGTAGAGGGGTAGGGCTAATGAGTGCAATTGGTGGTCATTTTCAAATGCACGGTTTTCGAATACGGTTTACATCTACATTGCTTTATTAGTCTACGTTTATTATGCACGATGTATCATTACTTGACTGGGGTTGCAAAACCAGCAGAAAAACGCAAGCTGGAAAAACACTGCAACTGCCCACCGAGCCATTCAAGTGCTGAAAACGGCCACCATGGACCGTCTGACGCATTTGTTGCAATTTAAATTTGTGTTGTTTTGATATTTTCAGGACTAGTAAACCTTTTGGTGGACTAGTAAACTTTTGTCTTTACTAGTCCTGCTGTCCAGTAAAATAAATGCTGAAGTTCTACCCCTGCAATGCATTTTGTCCAGGAATCGTAGATTAAACGAGGTACAAATGGTCGAAGAGGAAAACATACACCCAGACACGTACGTACGCACGCACACACATGGGTTCTAGTATAGTTGATATGCAAATACGCGCCATATTTTATTGTGCTTTTGCTTCCATACGTTCGATGAAATACAAGATTGTTTGGATGAATATCAATCTGTAGTCATAAATACTGTTTATTTACCGTTGTGGGAATATCCACATAATTTGTTTCTCCAACAGTATTCCTTGCTCGAACCTCGATGACTGCCGTGTAGTTGTTATTTTCGTTTCCAACTGGAAATGTCTTACGAAATGTCGGTTCTTTGCCAGAACCAATCAATATATCTGCACAGTAGAAACAAAACGAAGTTCAATAAACCTGTTTGAGTAATTTCCACATAACAGTTCATCTGAGAGTTAATAGCTTAACAAGCGTGTACACTGCCTGAATACATGTAATACACTTCTATGACTGATTTCGTACAATATGTTCTTCATCATTATTCAACGTGATTATTCTCTTGTCAATATATTGTTGCAAAACACACGCACACACACGCACGCACGCACGCACGCACACTGTGTAGTGCGTAATCATACGAATAATTTCCGTTCGACATATTAGCAAATTATACAAACTATTAACCTTGACTTCCGTTAAGCTTTTTGAACAAAAAGACATAAGTGAGAGGTTCATAGGCAGCATCGGAGAATCCCTCGCATATGACAACAAAAACAGTTTTGCTTGCAATGCCGGTATTAGGCTCGATATGACAGTTCCCCCGCGTCGGTGGTGGGGCCATGTGTATCGTGTAAGTGGCGTTTGACTCTTTTCTGCTGCACGACTCGCCTCGAACTGGGATATTAAAAGATACAAATACAAATGCACCGTTAGTCTTCAAATGAAATTAATTCATTTAAAGAACTTGCCAAATGCTTCAGCACTCTTATATACACTCACACAGACACACAAGCACGCACGCACGCACACACACACTCACATACAAGCACGCACACACTCACATACATACACACACCAACAAACAAACATACAACACACAATCTACTCAAACTATACATATGTACATACATACAAACTTAATGTATGTAAACTTAAAACACATTAATTAATGTGACATGGTAATGGTACTCGTATATTTGGTGATGTATAAATGTGTTATGCTAATTACAACTTGTCTCGTTTTTTTCAGATCTCATTACTAGGCCACACAAAAAGGTTCTAGCAGCAGACGACCCACGAAACATCAAAAAATTTGAAGAAATGGCAGAACACTTACTTGTCACGTGCATTCTTGAAAACAAATTATTGTATCTATTGATGTTTGCATTATCACCAATTTGTATGACGTTAATATGATGGTTATTTGCAGAGAAATTGACTAAAATGCATAGAAACATATGGAATACAAAGCCAAGAAGCAATTGCTAACTTGACATCTTCTGATCAAATATATACAAGAAACGCACATACTAAATGAAGTAATTACACTCGCTAAAATGAACATATGCCATATAAGATAGCTAAGTTCAAAAAGAATAAGCGTAAAGAATCAACATGAATTACATTAGGTTCGCTAAAATCCATTCGATTCAGAGACTAGCTACTTAAAAAACTCAAAATTACACAACCTGAGTCAGCTGAGCGCTATACAATCCGTATTACCTTAAACACTGATTGCGTGCGCTGTCCTTACAAAAAAAACAGCAAAACAAATCCACAATGAATCTTGTTTTAACAAATTTCAATATAACACTAAAAAACGTGGGACACAATAAATGACATTTTCGCCAGGAAAACCAAAAATAAAACTTTCACTGAATCTTTTATGTGCAGTGAAGAAATAAGAACAGACAAGAGAATAATCTCCAACTGCATATATATATATAATATATGTATACAGGTATATATATATATATGACTTTGCAGATTCCAGCAAAAAGTTAAATTTTATTTTGTACGCTGTTGGTGCCACTCTCTCAAATACCCTAGACTAATGTGCATCTCATGAAGAAAATGGAAATGTAGAAAGCGCTATGAACATAGAACTGCATAGCATTAACGAATGGCTTAAACTAAGCAAAGTATATCTTAATCTAAACAAAACTAAATATATGCTTTTCAGAACGATTCGAAGATAAAATATAAATCCACCATTACTAAAATATAAGATAGAACTATTGATAGAATAGTCGGGTTTGTTATATATTTTGTTCATTTTTTGGAAGATTTGCATACCTATACATTTTTGGAAACGTTATGATATAGTGAATCAGAAAATCAATGTGTACATTTTTGTAAAGGTATATATGGCGGAAATCTTGGAATTTTAAAATGGTGGACACTGAAAACCTGTATTTCTGAATATATTAGCTGCTAAACAACCCTGTCTTTTGATTTTGGTGGCTAAGCCTACATATTGAGGGGCAAGGAATCCAACGGGATCAATTACAATCACCTAAGCATAATGAAATTACTAGTTTATCAGAGGTATACAAGTTATGACTGAATAATATACATGTAGCATAGCGTTTAAACACATGTTTCATTCATTTTTTTCAGATTTGCAAAACTATATATATTTCTGGAAACGTAATGATATAGCGAATCTGAAAACCAATGTTTACATGTTTAAGGTATATATGGCGGCCATCTTATAAGTTTTAAATGGTGGATACTGAAAACCACAAATACTGGTGTATGTGTTATGTGTGTAAGGGCTACTTGCGGTGTATAACTTATTCCCACAGCTTTTCATGGTTGTGACGTATGCTGATTGGTGATTCTTAGTATTTGTTTTTATCGTACTTTTGCTATATTATGCCATGAGTATTTATCTATAGATCGATAATGTGTGTCTGTGTGGTCAATGTTCTCAGTTACATATGTTTATTTAAAGCTTACTTAATAGAGAATTTCCCCATGAGGGGCAATAAAGGTATTTGAATTGAATTGAAACCTGCATTTCTCAATATCTCAGCTGCTATGCCACACAGCCTTTTGATTTTGGTGGCTAAACCTACAGATTGAGGGGCAAGGAATCCAACGGGATAAATTACAATCACCTAAGCATATTAATGAAATTACTAGTTTATGCCAGTTATACATGTTTTGACTGAATAATATACATTTAGCATAGCGTATAAACACATGTGTACATTGGAAACAAGTATGTGCCTAAACTTTCATTTATTAACATCTTATAACCATCTTACCAGCATCACTATACAGTTGCGTGTATTTCACACTTGTCTGGTTTGTTACAATACTGTTGTGACCAGGTATACTGCACATTAGTCATCACTATCGTCGTCGGATACACGATTTTTAAAGTGTGAATCATCGTCAATCTCACACTGTGTGCTGCACAAGCAGAGGTATGTGCATTGTAAGTCCTCGCATTTGCAGGAACACTTCTGTGATGAACAGTCTTCCTTGCATTGGCATCGTGTCCACCAGCAGCCTTGATGTAGCCATTCTGCATTGGGTCCAAAAACACCTGCTGAGCAGTGCTGGCCTGGCCTCACACAGTAGCCTGCAAGAGTACTCTCAGTATGTAATGGTTGAGCGCCCCAATTGTGGGTGGTAGCTTGTCACTCTCCGTGTGTTTACAGAAGAGAGCATACGAATTTAGCCAAGGTAGATTTCAGATCTTCTGCCACTATATTGGCTGCTATCAATACATATCAAGGGCATTGACCATGTCAGCGCCGGCCTCAAGAAAGATCTTGAACCATGTTGCCTTGTCTATTCTTGCAAACTTCCCTGTATTGTCTATCCCAGAGAAGGCATGGAATGCCGGCAATGGTTTGGCCCTTTTTGTACCGAGAGCTAATCAGAATGGATCAATCGGCAGCACACCCGATGCCGTCGAGATCGAGGTCTTCACCAGCAGCAGATCATAATTAGCTATGATCATCACAAGGACATCAGTGTCTGGCGATAAGAACACCAGCTCAACATGATCCCTTGGGCTCCTTTGTGTTGCCAATATAGCCTGGCAAATCATTAAGATGTCTGCTTCCTCATGGTTGTTGTCTTAAAAAAAGCGAATGTCCCTGTTGCTCCTTGTTCGCACAAACGCTGCAGTGATAACCAGCTTGGGGGAATATCGGTTGTAGTGTACAGTTTCTTCAGTCAGGTAATCTGTGAGATCAACTCTTGTCTGGTCATGGGATAGAAAAAGGCTCATGGTGATGTGTTTTATGCAGGAATCGTGTCGGACTTGGTACTGGATTGGGTCATTCGTCCATGTCTCTTTTCCCTGGTTGTGCTCTTCAGTGAATCCACTTTGTAGGTGTCAAAGACTAGAATGATTTCACCATAGCCTTTTGCGGTGTCAATGAAACACTCACTGAGATCCTTCAATGTCGCCATGGTTGTTTTCTTCTTCGTAAGTTTCTGAACAACCACCATGCCATCCATCTAGGACCGCAATCTTCTTACTTAGACGGGGACCAACGACGTCAGCCAATGCCATGTCCATGTCTTCCACATCTCGTGCATTAACATGCGTCCCGCTTGTAGCCGTCTGAGAGTTATAGGTGGGAGTTTCTGTTGTTGCCAACTGCTCAAGGACATGGATGAGCTTGGACTTGTCGTCGCACGCCAACCACAACTGACTTCCTTCCAGCACCCAAGGCCTTCATTGAGATGGTACGATGCCAATGCAAAGGAGACTTTTCATCACAGAGGCGTTCGTGCAAATGCAAGGACTTGCAATGCACATACCTCTGCTTGTGTAGCACACAGTGTAATAATGACGATGATTCACACTTTAAAAATCGTGTATCCGACGACGATAGTGGTGTATAATGTGCAGTATACATGGTCACAACAGTATTGTAACAAACAAGACATGCATGAAATACACGCAACGGTGATGTGATGCTGGTATGAAGGTTACAAGATGTTAATGCAGATGGCGCCACTCACGGACAGTTGAAATTGCACAACGAGCTCCACAAATACCGTTACTAGTTGCGTTTCCAATTGTGTTCAAGTGCATCAGTTGGTGGACTGTGGTCCCCCGACTCCAACGACGACACGTTTGTCAGCGATACGACCGAAAACGACAGGAGACGATAAGTAAAAAATATACTGGCAAATTTGAACTCCCGCCTTCGTTGTTGCCATGACCGTATAATGTAAACAACTACCGCACACCACCAAATAGAGACACATTGTTGTTACCCAATCACAAACTCACCATGCCCAATGAAGGACAAAAAAATGGTAGCGCCAACTACACTGACAGCAATTCAGTCACAGAGACTCTGAATCAAGACATGCGTGTGGCAATAATTTCCTTTATCCAGACCAACGACTCAATAATTGCCACAGTCGTTGACACAATTAGTCAGGCGATCATTGCCCGGCTAATTGAGAATATAAACTTTATTAACAAAATCGTTGAGTCAGTCTTCACGCCTAACGCTGTGGCAGACATCAAGCAAGAAGTGTACAAATCCTGCCATATGGATGTCGCCAAAGCTGCTGCTGAAGCTGATAAAATGACCGCACGCGTCACGAAGCTGGACGCGGACAAAGTCAAGTTGTACGAAGAGGTCGACGCAATTGAACAATACTGTAGAAGAAACTGTTTAATCGTGCATGGTGTGCCCAACTCCGCTGACTCGGAGACCGCTGTGCTGGACATCTTTCAAAACAAACTCGGCATTTCGACTGGACGCGAACACATCGACCGATGCCACCGTCTGGGATCGTCTGCAAACTCGACTAACCCGAAGCCGGTATTTACATTTTAGTTTACCGGTATATGATGTGCATCAATATATATCGATATACAGTCAATATTCACGTGGTTTTCATTTTGGGGAGGGCAATGTGTATACATTTTCTTTTCACTAAGTTTAGTGTTAGTTATTTTTCATTTTCATTTTTGGGACAGTGCATAATATATAGTATTTCCCCAAAGCTTAGGGTCTACGCAATAATCATTTTGTGTTTTGTTCAATATACTTACGATATTCTCACTCTACGTTCATGTTGTGGCAGTACATATGCTGTAACTTATTTTCACACATTTTGTGCTGATGCAATAAGTACATTGTGTTACATTTGCATGCGGAATATTCGTAATATTCTCTTTTACAAAATGTATTTGTATTATGCTCAGGGTATAGCTTGTGCAGCTCTTTCGCAACTGTCTATGTTTATATGATGTGTTCTATAAACATAGAGCACTATTGTTTATTCAATTTTCCAATATGATTGATAACAATTATTTCTTAGCGCAATTTGGTGGTCTAGAGAAACATTCTCTCTACCACATATTAAAAACGGATGAAATGAATGAAGATGAGGATATTGAACCATTTCAACATTCACCATACTCTGACGATGATAATTTAATAAACCATTTAACGAACAAACAAAGCAAAAATAATTTGGTAAGCCTAAACTGTTAGAGTTTAAATGCAAAAATTGACGAAATTTAAATAAAGCTAGAGACATTCAGAAGTAATGGTTGTGAGATTAATGCTCAGTGTTTACAGGAAACATGGCTCGATGAAGAGGCTGACACTTCTTTATTTCAAATAGATGGATATACATTAACATGCCAAGGTAAGTGCACATGCTGGCTTGGCAATCTACCTCAGCAACAAATACAATTATAAATCTGTAAAATATCCATGCTAATACAGACACTTGGGAAGGTCAATTTATTGAAATAATATGTTGTGTCACGAAGAAAAAAATTATTCTTGGAAATATATTATAGACCACCTAGAGATATAATTGAAAATTACCGCATATTTACAAACGAATTTGCATCAAATTTAGTTGATTTACAAAAATATAAAAGTGAAATAATAATTGCAGGAGTTTACAATATTGACTTGCTTAAAATTAACGAAAAACCCATAATATGTGAATATTTCGATACAATCGTTTCACATGGTTTCTTCCCTAAGATTACTATGCCAACACGACTTTCAGAATATCATGGAACACTCATTGTTTATGGAATTTGTGAAATTGTGGTATTTTAGTGAGCAATATTTCTGAACACTTTCCGTACTTTCTAAGTCTGGACTATGTCGAAACCTCTAATGCGATACCAAGGTTTCTACGAATAAAACAACAAAATCCTGACTCACTCAATAAATAAAAAAATCATGCGGATCCGAATGAAAACTACAATATCCTCGATGAAATTATGCAGCTATGGATAAATGTCTACCTATTAAAGTAATACAATTTAACAAAAAAACATAAGAAAACTCCTTGGATTACCAAGGACATTATAATGTCGATAAAGTTTAGAAACAAATTGTATTCGAGAATGAAACAGACTCACGTAAATATAGAGCATTACATAAACTTAAAACTGACTTACATATTTATAATAAAATTCTTAAAAGTAATATTAGATTAGCTAAGCAAATGCATTACCAATCCAGTTTTGAAAAACATAAGCATGATATTAAAAAGAGGTAGTGTTTAATTAAAGAAATTATTCAGAAAAGTCAAAAGAAAGAACAATTTCCAGATTTGTTCAAAGTCGATGGGGAAATGATTAGCGACACATGCATTATTGCAAACAGATTTAAACGTTTTTTACTAATGCTAGTCCTACTCTAGCCTCTAAAACAATTATTAGTGGAGGTAACTCATACAAAGGTTACCTGAAAAACCCGATATTTCATACCTTCAGCTTTAACCCAATTAACTCAGAAACTACTGTTAATATAATTGATCGTTTACCTCCACAATCAAGTTGTGGAAAAGGCGATATTTCAACACAATTACTAAAATTGATAAAAAATTATATCAGCAATGCAGTCACTCTAATTATTAATCAAACAATAATACCTGGTAAATTTCCAGACAAATTAAAAATTGCAAAAGTCATACCCCTTTTAAAAAGGTAAAGTTTCTGACTTTAACAATTATCGTCCTATTTCTATATATGCCAGTGATTTCAAAACAAATTGAAAGGCTTATGTTTGATCAAATCCACGATTAGTTCCATTCTAAAGCGTTATACTACAATAGCCAATGTGTTTTGAAAGAAACATTCTACTGAGCTTGCTACACTCGAAATCATACACAGAATTATACAAGAACTTGATAAATAGGTTACTCCAATAAATATATACCTTGATTTATCAAAAGCATTTGACACAATTGATCACAATATATTGGTACAGAAGTTAAATTACTATGGATTAAATGACAAGGCACTGGACCTTTGTAAGAGTTATTTACAAAATTGTAAGCAGTATGTAGAAATTGAAAATGTTAAGTCTAAGGAAATAGTCACCAACACTGGTGTCCCTCAAAGTTCAATTTTAGGGCCACTCTTATTTATTATATATATACATGACATAGCACTTTCTAGTGACCTCATCAAATTAATAACGTATGCTGACGATACCACCTTTACTAGTACACTAAATACATTTAACGATTCAGAAGGCCAAATGCGAAGTGAAAATATAAACAATGAACTAACAAAGATTAGTAATTGATAAGCCAATAAACTGTCACTAAATGCCAAAAAGACTAAATTCATGATTGTTTATATGCCTCAAAAGAAAGCATAATACCCTGTATTACAAATAGATGGGGCATACATTGAATGTGTAAATGATTTTGATTTTAATAGGCATCACAATAAATAACCATTTAAACTGGCAGAGTCATACAAACAAAATAGCAAATTAAATATCTAAAACAATAGGCATACTAAATAAACTAAAACACTTTTTACCACCTAATACATTATATATTATGTACAATGCTCTTATTCTCCCTCATATTAATTATGGCTTAGTTTTATGGGGTCATCAGGCACATCGAATTTTCAAATAACAGAAAAAAGCAATACAAATAATATCCTTAAGTAAATACAATGCTCACACAAGTCCTATTTTAAAAGACTTCGTTGCTAAAGTTAGATGACATTTATAAAATCCAACAATTAAAATGTTACTATCAATTAATTAACAATCTTTTACCCTACTACTTCAATGTTTTTCGAAGCACACACATCTATGGTATTCATCAGCACTGCACACGTGAAAGAAATAATCTGTATATGTCCAGATTCAAACATGAATTTGCGAAAAAAAGCATTAGACACAACATACTAGAGACAATTAACAAAACACCAAGTATTATAATTAATAAAATTCACACCCACAGTCTATATGGTTTTTCAACATACACAAAAACATTATTTTAAATTATGAATCCACTGGTCGTATCCATAATTGTTTTATTTGTAATTCGTAATACGTATTGGAATGTATACCTAAGTATCCATATGTATGTCAATGTGTACACGAGTACATATAATCAGTCCTTGTATTATGTATGTATATTGATACATTGAGTAATTATCAACTATAAAAACAAGTCATATGCTATTCTGATTTGTGTCATGTAAATGTTGTTGTTGTTTATATTTATAGGGTGGCTCCTGTGCTAGCGATATTATATATCTTAATGGGAGTCTACCGACCTTATCTATTATTTATGTTATTCGTTGTATATATATCGTATTTATAGGTCAAATAAATTGATTCTGAGTTCTGAGTTCTAATAACAGCAAGTAATCAGTACAGCAAGATGGCTGCCGTGGTCTAAGTCGTGGTCATTTCGTGGGAGAACAGAAATTCAGATAATCATGCCATCAAAGCGTAAACCGTCCAGTGTTACTGACAGTGATGTTCAGGACACTGATGTGATGCTGCTAAAATTCGTGGAATTGCTGAATGATGACGCTGTATTACGAAAACTGAGATTAGCGTTGTACCCTCAAGCACTGGCTGATAAGATCGACACCCTCAAGCAGACAATCGCTGACCTGAACTCGAAGCTTGAAACCAAAGAGCGCAGAATTGTAGCCCTCGAAGAAAAAGTTGGTCATCTTGAAAGTGAGTGCGATAACATTGAACAATATTCCCGACGATGCAACTTAAGGTTTCATGGAATCCCTGAAATTGGGGCGAGGGAGGACACTACTGCCAAAGTAGTGGAAACCATCAATGTCAAAATGGCAGTGACCCCCCCAGTGACACAAGAGGACATTGTAGTCAGCCATAGGCTTGGCAAAAGGGCAGAAACAGGCGATCGACATCGTGTAGTCATTGTGCGATTCAACAGAGTTAACGTGCGTGACGAAGTCATACGGGCTAGAAGTCGATTGCGTAACAGCGTCAGTGAAAACCAACACCAAATCTTCGTCAACGAGGACTTGACGCAGCACCGCGCAGCGCTGGCTAGCGCTACAAGGCAGTTGAAACGTGCGAAGAAAATTGCCGACTGCTGGACCTATAATGGGAAAGTGGTAATCAAGACATTAGCAAACACGATCAGGGTCATCCACACGCAGGAGGATATGAACACTTTACGTTGAACACGTAGCCTGCGACCGGGAATCGGCCCCTGTATACGAACGATATTTTGTTAATGTTTTATTATTTTCGTTACACGAGAGTGCGCAACGTGAGTCCACTGAGCGAGACGTGATCTACGCAGCGAGGTCAATTAAAAGAGAGATAAGTCCTCTTTACTGACTCTGCAGACTCCGGGATAATATAATGGAATGTCAGTTAATATTATCTTTAATCGTTTTAAATTATTATCTTTTCTAGTTCTTTCTCTACAAGCTGGTTTTTTCTCTTTCTCTTCTTCTCCTTTTCCTTCTCTCAAATTACAATATCTGTAAAGCTGACGTAAACACATGACAGCATTACGTCGACTTCTGCATAATGTTAAACTGTATTTTCTACTTTGATTCAGTGATTACATGCAAGTGTTATTGCAGTGCCATTAGAGATATTGGGAATATTATCAATGTATCTGGTGACATTCCTAGCTAGTTAGGCTGTTACTACATGCTGAACAATCAATCTACTTAAACTGCTCTATCTAAATTGCAATTGACTTGTTGTACTCTCGACTTTCAGTTTCTCTGTGGAATCTTTTAAAGTGATTTTAGTAACATAATATTTAGTGTTAGTGATTCCTAGAAATATTAGCTCCAGCTCCTTGTGCACTGATGCACATCCCGTTAAACTGAAACTGTAATTTATTTTCTTATGAAAATATATATTTTATAATTTTCTTGAGTTGAATGCTAGTCATGTTGTTTTGTATATTTGTTAGCTGAAATAGTTGTACAGCTAATATATAAATACGTATGTATTTAATATATATAATTTAATAATATTTTTTTCTCTTTTTTATTGTCAGAAAAATGGATTGACAAATATGATGTATAAATCTGAAATGAAAGCACCGTGTTAGTTATTGCACACGATGTAAATACGGTAGCTTCTTCGCAGAATCTTTGTTTTTTGTGAAATGTAAACCTGTAGTCATATTACTATATATACACAGAAATAACTTTCAAGTATGTATATGTATGTGTGCGATTATATGTGTATAATTAAATCTTATCATATCACAGTAATAATGGTTAATGAAGCAAAATGCTTAACCTTGTATTGCACTATGTTTTACTGCTGTACTTTATATAAACAAAAACTTTAGCTTCTCACTGAACTTATCTTAATACATGTATTCGTTCTGTTGCTGTGAAATGCATTAGTATGTTACTACGGATACTCAGGTAATATATATGTGGCTTATAAAACCGTTTTAATACTGTATGCTCTACACCTCTCCCACGACAAGGTCTTCTTGCATTCATTATGCAAATCATTCTTATTTTATGTTATTTTTTTATATATATACCAAACTACAAGATGTCTATCTCAAACTGTTTTCACATTTACATGTTTAATCAATCTCACATTTACGTTCAGTGCATTACGTCTATAAAACTTACGACAGGCAATGCCATAAGTATATTTCATTATCGGTATATGCATATATCACAATTTGTTGAACACTTATTTACACATACAAATATAATAACAAATACATATGATAAATACCAAATTATATAAAGGCATGACATTAGACGATACGTTCCTCTCCTTTTTAGGAGGTATTCATAACAATGACTTAATTAATATTTTAGACACAAATGATGTTGAAAATTATGAACCTCAACTAATACGTCGGTCATCATATTATGACTTTGATAAGTTTAGCAAACTCACACAGATAAACACTACGCGTTTTAGTATCCTAAGCACTAACATTCAATCAATAAATTCTAAATTTAACGAACTGGAAGCTTTTGTAGAAGAGCTAAGTAGTAACAATTTTAAATTTAATGTCATCTGCTTACAAGAAACTTGGAAATCAGAAAACGATGACCTATCACAGTTTTCCTTACATGGTTATGAATGTTTAGCTCAAGGTAAGACGTGCAGTAGCAAAGGAGGGCTAATAGTATATGTTGACAACAAATATAGATCAGAGGTTATATTAAATGTAAACATGTACGAACACTGGGAAGGGATGATAGTCCAAATAAATGGTGGTAATCTATCTAAGAGCATAACCATTGGAAACATATATAGACCTCCACGAACTTCTAATGATAACTTAAATGCTTTTATAAATGAATTTACTTCTATAATATCATCAATGGAAAACAACTGTAATAACAATCTCATTATCACAGGAGATTTTAATATAAATTTGCTTAAATTAAATGAAAATGATGCATATAGTAACTTTTTTGACACCATAATATCACACAGCCTTTACCCGCAAATTACTCTTCCTACTAGATTTACTAGAACAAATGGTACTTTAATAGATAATTTCTTTTGTAAACTTAATAAATCTATATTGGAGAGTACTGCAGGGATTTTAATTAAAAAAAATTCTGATCATCAGCCGTATTTTATATTCATCAACGTCTCATTAAAGACTGAATCTCCACCTAAATATGTTAAAATAAATATACTAAATGAAGAGGCAATGCATAAAGTTAAACACGAAATAAAATAAAATGAGATATACAATAAGCTAAATAAAAATATAAATGCAGACACAAATTTAAATTATGATATAATCTACGAAGAAATTATACGGGCAAAAAATAAGCATATGCAAACTAAGCTGGTGAAATTTAATAAATATAAACATAAAAGATCAACGTGGATTACACAAGGATTGCTAAAATCTATTCAATATCGAGACAAACTCTATAAACAATTAAAATTGACCCAACCAAATTCGACAAGCTATGAAGCTATTAATATTAATCTAAAAACTTATAATACGATATTAAAGAAAAATATTCGTGCAGCCAAACAAGTGTATTTTGAACAAAGATTTAATCGATTTAAATATGATATAAAAAATACCTGGAAAGTTATTAATGAATTTCTTTCAAAAAATCGTACAAACCGTAGATTACCATTATTTTGTATAGAAAATGGTACAAAAATAACTGATAAAAAGGATATTGCAAACAAATTTAATAATTATTTTACAAATATAGGTCAGACCATCGCACAAGGTATTAAATATAAAGGTAACAAAAACTATAGTTATTATTTAAACAAAAACATTAATTCTGTATTTACGTTTCAGAGTATTGATGAAGAGACTGTTAGGAACACTATTAATAATCTTCCCACAAAAAACAGCTGTGGATTTGATGGCATTTCTTCAAAATTTCTTAAGATAATTGAGCCTGCAATTATCAAATCATTAACGCTGTTAATAAACCAAGTTTTAAAATCCGGGATATTCCCAGACAAACTAAAAATTGCAAAAGTTATTCCTATATTTAAGAAAGACGATCCATCTTTATTTGAAAATTACAGACCAATTTCCCTTCTTCCCACAATTTCTAAAGTGTTAGAGAAATTAATTGTTATTCAATTATATTCATATTTCAATGATATGAAGCTTTTATTTGATAATCAATATGGTTTTAGAGCAAAATATTCAACGGAATTTGCTGCGCTTGAGCTAATAGATAGAATTATAACTCAAATGGATAATAATGATGAACCAATTAATGTATTTCTCGACCTTTCTAAGGCGTTTGATACTATTGACCATAACATTTTACTTAACAAATTAACTTACTATGGCCTAAATGGTTCAACTTTGCAGTTATTCAGAAGTTACTTACAAAACAGGAAACAATACACTGAATTTGAACAAATAAATTCAGACATCTTACCTATAACAATCGGCGTCCCACAAGGTTCAATCCTTGGACCACTATTATTTATCATTTACATAAATGATTTCTCACAAGCTAGTCAAATATTTAATTTCGTCATGTACGCTGATGACACCACATTATCTAGCTCTTTAAAATGTCTTAACAACAACAACAACACACGCAACAAAAGTACAGAATCCTTAATAAATGAAGAACTTTTTAAAGTTAATGAATGGCTAAACATAAATAAATTATCTTTAAATAAAAGCAAATCAAAATACATGATTTTTCATATGCCTAATAAACGCACGCAGACTCTTACGCTTAAAATAGATAATATAAATATTGAAAGAGTAGATGAATTTAACTTTCTAGGATTGACTTTAGACACTAACCTAAATTGGAAAAAACACACTGAGAAAATTTCAAATAAGTGCTCCAAAACAATTGGCATAATAAACAGATTAAAATATGTATTACCTTTAGATATAAAAGTGTTGTTATATAACACTTTAATATTATCTCATATCAATTATTGTACCATGGTTTGGGGATACCAAATAAATAGAATTACAAAAATTCAAAAAAAAGCCGTTCGAATAATAACCTTAAACAAATATAACTCACACACGGAACCACTTTTTAAAAAACTTAAATTACTAAAAGTAGAAGACATATTAAAGTTACATGAATTAAAATTTTACTTTAAATACATCCATAAAATGTTACCTCCTTATTTACTTAACTGGCAAATTATCCCAAGTGTAAACATACATAATTATAATACTCGTGAAAAAATTATATACATACTTTTAGAACTAAGCATGAATTTGCAATGAAATGTCTCAAATACAGCCTACTACATGCTATAAATTACACCCCCGATATAATCAAAGACAAAATATATACTCACAGTTTGCGAGGCTTCTCATTTTATATAAAAACATACTTGTTACACAAATATAATGATTCATGCACTCTATCAAATTGCTACACATGTCAACAGAACCATTAAATACAATACATTTGATGCTAGCTTCAGGCAACCAGCACACATACAAACTTACATTCTCACATAAAACAAGCATGAGATAGACACCTTGTAAAATGACCACATAAATTATCACGTAAATAGGGTGGCTCCTATGATAGCGACAATTGTGTCTTAATAGGAGTCACCGACCCCGATTGAATAAGCTATATGATTAATATCTATGGTACACCAATACCATAATAACTGTACATGCGTTTGTCTGTATTTTCCGAATAGTATGTTGAACATATAATTATATACGTTTATGTATGTCTGCATAATGTTTATATTTGTTGTTTATTACAGCATAAGTGATGTTCAAAAACCAATTAATTGTGTACCTATATGGGGTCAAATAAACGTTTACTTACTTACTTACTTACTTACTAATAAATTAAAGTACAGGCGCATATTTGTTTCCAGTGTAGACATGAGTTTTTCGCTATGCTACATTTATGTTATTCAGCCATAACATGTATAATTGTCATAAACTAGTAATTTAATTATGCTTACGCGATTGTAATTGATACTATTGGATTCCTTGCCCCTCAAAATGTAGGTTTAACTATCAAAATCAAAAGGCTGAGTGGTTTAACAGCTGAGATATTGAGAAATACAGTTTTTCAGTGTCCACCATTTCAAAAATCCAAGATGACTGCCATAAACCTTTAAAATGTAAACGTTGGTTTTCAGATTCTCCATATAATAACGTTTTCCAAAATATATAGTTTTACAAATCTAAAAAACTGAACGAAACACATGAATTTATGCGTTATGCTACGTGTATATTTTTCAGTCATAACATGTATAACTGTCATAAACTAGTAATTTCATTATGCTTACGTGATTATAATTGTTCCTAATGGATTCCTCAGCCCTCAATATGTAGATTTGGCCATCAAAATCAAAAGGCTGGTTGCTTTAGCAGTTGAGATATTGAGAAATACAGGTTTTCAGTGTCGACCATGTTAAAAATCCAAGATGGCCGTCATATGTATACATTTAAAAATGTAAACATTGGTTTTTAGATTCACGATATCATAACGTTTCCAGAAATGCATAGGTTTGCAAATCTAAAAAAAATGAACGAAAATACAAATGTCAACATTGTGAACCTGACTAGAATGCTTGAATTCAATTTTCTTGGATTAAAGTTTCGATGAACAATTAAACTGGAAAGCAATATTGACAAAACTGTAAATAGGTGTTCAAGAACACTTGATATTCTCAATGGAATGAAACGATTATTACCTCTTAACATAAACACTATGTTGTGCAACTAATTGATTTTGCTACATTTAAGCTATTGAATAACAACAGCGGGTACTGTACATAAATGTGATAAAATAAAACAAATGCAAAATAACGTTTTCTGAATTATAAGCGTAAGCAAATATAAAGCATACACGAAACCGTTGTTTAATACTCTTAAATTATTAAAATTAGAACAAACAATACAATTACATGAATTACAAATATACTATACAATCACACATAACAAACCTGTCTACCTTCAACACATATCACTTGTTCCAAACATTAGTATTCAAAATTTCAACAAACATGGACAGTACAACATAGACACAACCAGAGTGCAACATAAATTTGCTAAACATAGTCTTAGATACACTTTTCCACATACGATAAATAAGACCCCTAACAAATTTAAGAATAAAATATATACTCACAGTTTATATTTATATTGCAAAAAATATTATTTACAAAAACTGTATTGCTGTATGTAAAAATTTCAAATATGATAGCGTGAATGATTATGTAATTTAATTTCCTTTCACAAAGTAATAGTTACACTAAATTAATTATGGTAGTATATTTTTAATAGCCTAGAAATTTAGCCTAGAATTATATTTATATAATAATACATCATTATTATTTAATTATTAGTAAGTAATAGTACAATAGGATTGCTCCTGTCTACTAGTCTTAACCTTAACGGGAGTCTCTTAGCCCCTTGCATTGATTTTTGATTTGCATTCATACGTTATTATTTATACTTATATACTCACTCATTTCTTTTGTGATTGTATAACTATTTGGGCCAAATAAAACATTTGTCTGCCTGCCTGCCTGCCTGCCTGCCTGCCTGCCTGCCTGCCTGCCTGCCTGCCTGCCTGCCTGCCTACCTGCCTGTCTGCCTGCTTGTCTGTCTGTCTGTACTCTGTTGGCAATGGATCTTAACATGACCATTTAAAAAACGTTTTGGCATGCTAATATTACATACTAACGTTAAATGTGTCGTAAAGAGAATACAAATAATACGAAATAATAAGGTTAATACATTGCAAATGTTTCGCAGAGTATCATATGATGCAATATAATGGCGTATGTTCAAACGTTATTCCATTCGCGCAAATGAATAACTTTCAAAGCTACGGATAGCATTGCATGATGGGTTGACACGTTCTACTGTATAATTTAATTATACACAAAACAGTACTGGATCATTAGAGTAAGGAAAGTTGGAATAGATCATAATTAATGAGAAATGTTATTAAGAGAGCATTCAAAATTCAAGAAGACGGAAGGTATTGCATGATGGGTCGACACATTCTACTGTATAATTTATTTAATACAACACAGTACTGGATCACCACACAGTAATGTCAAGTTATAAGTGCAATGTCCGACCTCTGTAGAGATAATTAAAGAGTAAATATTTGCATAAAGGAGTTTGGAATAGGTAATAATTAATGAGAAAATTTTAAAAAGAGAGCATGCAAAATAGAAGAAGACGGAAGGTGTAAGTGAGTGAGAATAAATGAAAAATCGAAAGTATACAGATGGTTTGCATAATAAAGTTTGGAACAGGTATAAAAGTACTGGAAAGAAGAAGAAATTTGCCCATTCTTGTACCGATCAATGTAGTCAAACTGTCCAGATTAAGACATTCGTTACGTGTAAACAATATGTGGAAACGCCTGTACCATTGCTAAACTCTACCTGTGACACTGAAAGAGTAACCTTGGTCGACACGAAATACATTAGCGTTGACACTGAGTGTTCTCGCATTGCGTCCAGTACCGCTGTCGTCTTGCCAGTTAATAGTAGTATTAACGTGCCACTCGTAGGTGTAGTAGGATGACACGGCACAGTCGTCACACTCGGCGACAAGACCCAACTTCTCACGACTACTCGCTGGAGTGCCGCAGTTCTTCATGCAGCTGATGGAAATACACTTTAATATATTACTACATCAGCAAAACATCAATATATAATTGTATTGAATTAAAATATCGGAAAAGTTGCAGCCATTTGATAAGCACCATGGTGTGTGTAAATATATATATATAAATATATATATAATTATATGTACCAAGTATACATAATATTATATATATATACTATAACTATATATGTATATATACGTATATATATATATATACTATCTATCTATTTATGTATGTAAATTACAGTGTTGTAACAATGGCATGCGATAGTAATGTAAACATCGCACTCAACTAACCCTATGTGTAACCGAAATGTTATCAGTGGCAGCACCACGCAGTAATGTCCGTCACTTGAAAGACCTTCTACACATGAGCATTGCATTGCTAGGACAGACAGAAGAGTACACAAGTTTAGTTGACAGTTGCAGCAGTATCATATACTTAGTGTTTTACGTGTTTTAATTTTTTGTTATATGCACACAACTCAGCTCCATCCGAAAGGCAACGATGATGAACATGGACACGTCTAGTCAGTGTGAACTGTAGACTTGTTGAAAGGTTTACAAGTAATGTATGCACGTTGTGTGTGGGTGTGTGTGTGTGCGTGTGTGTGCGTTTGTGTGCCTGAGTGTGTCTGTGTGTGTCTGTGTGTGTATGTGTGTGTATGTGTGTATGTGTGTGTGTGTGTGTGTCTCTCTCTCTCTCTGTGTCTCTCTCTCTCTCTCTCTCTCTGTGTGTGTGTGTGTGTGTGTGTGTGTGTGTGTGTGTGTGTGTGTGTGTGTGTGTGTAGGTGTGTTCCGTGCATGTGTGTGAGTGTGTGTGTGTGGCAACGCGCGCGCGCGTGTTTGCCTGTGTGCGTGCGCGCGAGCATAGGTGTACGTGTGTATGCATATATGCATCCAAAACGTTATACTATTGTGTAACTATTTGTTTACTTTCACAATGTGTTCCCGTATAACTCGGCCAGCATTCGCAAGTGTATGAATCTGCACCCAACAAGCAAGTTCCTCCGTGCTCGCATGGATTGCTCCAACATCCAATGTAACCTTTAAATAACACAAATCTGTAATGCTTAGTGATAGATCGCTAGATGACTTCGTAGTCAATATGAACTTTGAACATTTGCATTTAGCATTACCTTCTACTGTGTATATGCCATCATGTTATACTTTGCTATAGAATCGTACTATATATGTTATATATTTTCTTATGCAGTGACATAAACACAGAATGTGTTATTGAATAAATCAGCCTGCATTACATTATACTTATGGCGTGTTTGCCTGTGTGCGTGCATGCGAGCGTTTGTGTACGTGTGTGTGCATATATGCATCTAAAACGTTGTACTATTGTAACTATTTGTTTACTTTCGCAATGTGTTCCCGTATAACTCGGCCAACATTCGCAAACGTATGAATCTGCACCCAACAAGCAACTTCCTCCGTGCTCGCATGGATTGCTCCAACATCCAATGTACCCTTTAAATAACACAAATCTTTAATGCTTAGTGATAGATCGCCATATGACTTCGTTGTCAATATGAACTTTGAACATTTGCATTGAGCATTACCTTCTACTGTGTATATGTCATCATGTTATAGTTTGCTATAGAATCGAACTATGTTTTATATTTTCTTATGCAATGACATAGACACAGAATGTGTCATTGAATAAATCAGCCTGCATTACGATATACTTATGGCGTGTTTGCCTGTGTGCGTGCGCGCGAGCATAGGTGTACGTGTGTATGCATATACGCAACTAAAACGTTGTACTATTGTTTAACTATTTGTTTACTTTCGCAATGTGTTCCCGTATAACTCGGCCAGCATTCGCAAGTGTATGAATCTGCACCCAACAAGCAAGTTCCTCCGTGCTCGCATGGATTGCTCCAACATCCAATGTACCCTTTAAATAACACAAATCTGTAATGCTTAGTGATAGATCGCCATATGACTTCGTTGTCAATATGAACTTTGAACATTTGCATTTAGCATTACCTTCTACTGTGTATATGTCATCGTGTTATAGTTTGCTATAGAATCGAACTCTATGTTTTATATTTTCTTATGCAATGACATAGACACAGAATGTGCCATTGAATAAATCAGCCTGCATTACGATATACTTATGGCGTGTTTGCCTGTGTGCGCCCGCGCGAGCATAGGTGTACGTGTGTATGCATATACGCAACTAAAACGTTGTACTATTGTGTAACTATTTGTTTACTTTCGCAATGTGTTCCCGTATAACTCGGCCAGCATTCGCAAGTGTATGAATCTGCACCCAACAAGCAAGTTCCTCCGTGCTCGCATGGATTGCTCCAACATCCAATGTAACCTTTAAATATCACAAATCTGTAATGCTTAGTGATAGATCGCCATATGACTTCGTTGTCAATATGAACTTTGAACATTTGCATTTAGCATTACCTTCTACTGTTTATATGCCATCATGTTATACTTTGGTATAGAATCGAACCATATACGTTTCATATTTTCTTATGCAGTGACATAGACACAGAATGTGTCATTGAATAAATCAGCCTGCATTACGTTATACTTATGGCGTGATTGCCTGTGTGCGTGCGTGCGAGCGTAAGTATACGTGTGTGTGCATAAATACATCTAAAACGTTATACTATTGTGTAACTATTTGTTTACTTTCGCAATGTGTTCCCGTATAACTCGGCCAGCATTCGCAAACGTATGAATCTGCACCCAACAAGCAAGTTCCTCCGTGCTCGCATGGATTGCTCCAACATCCAATGTACCCTTTAAATAACACAAATCTGTAATGCTTAGTGATAGATCGCCATATGACTTCGTAGTCAATATGAACTTTGAACATTTGAATTTAGCATTACCTTCTACTGTGTATATGTCATCATGTTATAATTTGCTATAGAATCGAACTATATACGTTTTGTATTTTCTTATGCAATGACATAGACACAGAATGTGTCATTGAATAAATCAGCCTGCATTACGATATACTTATGGCTGTGTTTTCATACCATAACTTCAACAGATCTTACTCTACATCACCTGGCCATATCAGTTGCACGAACTACGACATCGGAATATGTGCTTGGTTTTTTCCACGAGCGTCATGCTGCGTGTAAACGCATCGTGTACTTTCATTACGTGATTTACTGAGCTCTTGTGTTGTCTGCTGGCGTGCCTAAGCCTTTTATATTTGAGGCTTAATGAAAGGACTGACTAAACGAACCCTGGCTACACCCTGACGCTGCACTGGTGACCAAGGATGTTCAGGAACCACAACACAATCACGTGTCATTATCCATAGTTATTCAGCACGCTTTTCTGACAGAGTACAACATATTCAAACCAAATACAGGAAGCAGACACTACCATATCAAATATATAACTATATGTTTACTTTCGCATTGTGCTCCTGAATAACTCGACACACAGTCGCATGTGTAGGAATCTGCAACAGACACGCAACTTCCCCCGTGCATGCATGGGTTGCTCGCACATCTATTGAGACCTTTTAACACAAACAAATCAAGATTAATATATATGTGTATATATATATGTGTGTATATATATATATATACACACACATATATATTAAATATACTAGCCGAGTTTCCCGGCCAGTGATAATAACATTTACTTTCATAATTCGACTCTTAATAACTCGTTTTGTGTGTGTGCGCGCGCGAGCGCGTGTGTGTGTGGGTGTGTTAGTGTACCTTTATCCCTGTGAACGAACAATACCATTGCAAATTACCAGACGCACGCACGCACACACGCACACACACACACGCACGCACGCCAGTCGCATGTAGCGGTACTTCTAATTCATGTGACGCTTTCCAGCGAAGGAACATCACCGGCGCTTGCCAAGTCTATCGCGGCGATGCACTATTTGCACAAAGCGATGAAGCTGCAATCAGATCGCATGACACTTTGCGATGACGCTGAGCACGGGTTGGGCAGAACTGATTCAAGGAACACTGGTTTTCCTTACAACTGAATAAACATAATTTATGTTGATGCATTTTCAAGGATTTAGGTATGCTCGTGCGACTTTTCCGATTTCATCTGGAGCTAGGCATGTTACATATCACCGGTAGAGATGTAATTATACATATATATGTATATATAAGTGTGAATCTAGAGTTTGTGGATCCGTTGACATTGGGTTGTCATACGTGTCATATGTTCACGTAATATAGCCATATCATCAGTGAATGGTTTGTAAGTAAAATTACCTTGTCAGAAACTCCTCAAGCATTTGCTGTGTCCGCTTCATGTGCTTACCAACTGGCAGGACAATGTCCATTTGTTGCTACTCGGCAACATCTTTGTGGTTGTTTCCAAACTGTTCAAGTGATCATATATTTAAACTCTTTTTGATAAGCATGTATACACCAGACGTCCGGATTTGTTAGCATATCAGCCAGTCTGTTCGATCTTAGGTTCAAAGGAATATTTTGTTGTATGTTACATAGCCAGTCGTTATTGCTTTTGAAGCGTACAATAACTATCTACAACACTGATTTGTGTATTTGTATTTTCCAAAAATTACAATTTATCATGCAGGTATTGAAGATCAAATGTATTTTCCTTCTTCATTTGCTTCTTCTTATTATTAATGACCGTAAAACTTCTTCCTGACCCTGACAAGAAATGTATCCGGCCTGTTTGTTCAACTCCATGTATTCTAACTGCAGATGATTCTGTTCAAGTGACGTCCGTAGAACAGTCTCCGCTTTGTCTTGACGGGACTGGTTTACAATGCTAACAAAAGTGCTACATTTAAAGGCAGGATGGGCCTTTCTCAGTTCATACTTTTTAAGGCTTGGTGCGTCATTCGTCAGAATAACGTCGGTATAGTCTATTTGTCATTTCATTTTCTAGAAATGTTCCATCCTATGAACTTTTTGTTGATTTGTTCTCGTATGCGGTCTTAGAACAAATTCAGATTGGTTGCCCAAACAGCAACTTTGGGCAATTCTGGTATTTTTTATCAATCCAAGATGGACACTGGTCGATATCTTGAAAATTTTACCTTTGAACCAATTGTCCTAGTATGATGTATAATACCTCTTTTAAAGGGTATTGGGTGCATAGAATTAATTTCATTTTTCAGTTCAATGTCAATATGCTGAAGGTCAGGTGTCGGTGAACAATGAATGGAAACTCCTGCAAAATTATATTTTAGTTTATTCATGCACATAAATGGATAATCTTACACTATTTGACACATTTGTTCGTGAAAAAACAGTAATGAGTTATATTTGAAGCACGTAGTCACATATGTTACACCTAGTATATAGTTCAAATATTATTATGAACATTGGCATTCACATTTCTTTGTGATGGAAATGCTTGCATTAAGTAATCATCTATGAAAGTCATTGCAGGAATGTTACAAAGATTGACATCCACAACAATAGATAAAAGATAGTTTTACCCAATGCTATATTATAAGCGTAAGGTTTACCCTATCTTACTAACTGCAGATATCGCCTAATAATCTTCACTATTTACCTTCTCCCACTCATCATCCAGGTAATCAGCATCTGCAAGGCCATCCTCAACATCCTCATAGCCTTCACCTTCACAGGTGTGGTGGACTAAAGTCACCCTGAACAATAACAGGAGAGGGGACGCCATCTCGGATATCCCACCCCAAGTGAGTAAACGGTAATGAGCGTCCACCTCCCCCAGCACATCATCCAAATCCCCAGTGAGCAAGGTGTTTAGTGCGTTGATCTTGCCTTTGGTTTACGGATATGAGGTCATATCACACCCTCTGAGGGCGTGCATGCCAAGCAGCTGCTGACATTGTGGCCCTAGGTCAGCGCAGGTGGCGTTGATATCCAGACACTGTCCCATCCCACCGCACCATCTGCACCTTGCACTCCAGATCCTCCCGATACACCCAATAGACCAGTAGGACAAACACGTGTCGTCGCTGAGTACACGGATCACGCTTTTGCCAGAGTTGGCAGCCTCAATGACGTAGGAGATCATGGTGATGGCCGTCTCTTTATGACCAAACGCACCATCGTCACAAGTCTCCATCGTCACGTTCTCTCCTGCACTGAAAGGTAGACAACACACTCTCCAGGCTCCGCTGGTTGTTCTTGCACTTCAGGATTACATCTCTTTTGGGCAGAGGACTGGTGATTGAGAGCAAATAGATGAGAGTAACTTCACCAGCCCGCCGTATTCTCTTGTGATCCTTAGCAAACACATTTTGGTACTTGTCGAAGACAATGATTTTCTCAGTACCATCAGGATAGTGACTCAGCAGACCCTGGATGGATGCGATCAGATCTTAGGGACTGCCGCCGTGTGGCCACACGATACGGTAGAACCACTGCTGAACATCCACGATGACAATTTCAGCAGCTGTTGGCGAGCTTTCGAGCACACCCAGGTGCTTGTCCAGCCACAAATTGTTGGCTTTGCGGAGACACCCATGCTCGTCGATAAGCGATGGAGGCACTGCACACAGCTCCATCTAGCGCCGCTGACCAATCATCAAAAGCCGAATAAAATGTTCTCAAGATTGATGACTGGCCAGCCCTTGCTGCCCTTGTCCTGTTTCTTTAGAACGTCCATCGTCTTGATACTGATAGGGCCGTGGAACCCATCTGGAAGACTGGCGGTGTACTTGCTCTCCATCTTTTCTCCAAGCACAATGGAATCAGCCAAATTTACTTCAGCAGGATGATGTTGAGGATGGTCTTGCTGATCCTGATTACCTGGGTGATGAGTAGGAGTAGGTAAAAGGTGAAGACCATTAGGTGATATCTGCAGTTACTAAGATACGGTAAACCTTACGCATATAGCATAGCATTGTGTAAAACTACCTTTCATCTATAGTTTTGGATATCAATCCTTGTAACATCCTTACAATTATTTTCGTGCATGATTACGTAGTGCAGGAATTTTCCTAACAAAGAAATATGAATACCAATGTTCATTTTGATATTGTCTTGCAACATCTCGTATCTCTATAATATTAGACATTATGTATCTGTATGGCTTTCTGGTACATAGAATACATAAACCGTCATGTGTAACGTAAATTCCTTAGCCGTCAATGCACAGTTTAATAGTTTTCTTGTTGTTTAAGTTGATCATATTTGTTTGCACTCCATCCACGTCATGCATCACCCTATGTCAAATGTTATAAGTTTACTTATGTTGTGCGCAGAAAAGAATGCTGTTATTTATGGTGAAATATACATATGTAATTATATCGAGTTTGATTTTGTGTGGTCATTATTACTGCTGAATGCGGACATAGAAAATGTGTTTCGCGGGTATCGCTTATATTTGTTATAATTGGGTACATAACACGTTCTTGACAGTTCCACCAGCATACATATTATAGCTTGCTAGCAAATCTTTTGCATTAACGTTTAGTGGTTGGTGTACTAGCAATGAAATCACAACAATAACATTTTTGTAAATACGTCTTGGCGCAACAGCTGCATAAAGGTATGCGTTTCGCCTGGTATCGCCTGTCGCGTTGATCCATTTTTGAGAAGAGTTGATACACTTCCATAATATGATCGTGTAATTAACTTATGATTGCCCATGTAATGATTCCAATATAGTATCCATATCGTTTTACCACAAACGTTATACATTTAATACAACTGGCGCCTTTAGAATAACTACAATTATTGTTCAAATATACCATCATCATCCATAATGTTTGTTGTTAACTAGAATGTCGTAGACACTGCCGACAGAGGTTTGTGAGTTTACTTGGTATAACACTCGCAATTCTTTATATCCCGCTTCCCAATTTGAACCAGCCTCACGCTGGTGTCTTGTTATCACGCTTTACAGAAATGAAGCAATCATGTATATATACTGCGTATTTGATGATCTTTCACATATGGGGATGAACAGTAGCACTGATATCGTTTCGTGGTTTATCAGTGGTGGCTATGTCATTAGTGGTGGCTGTGTTGTCAGTTGTGGCTGGGTCAGCAGTGAAGCGGCGTTAGCAGTAGCAGTATGAACCTTGAACTTTATGATATGTGTTGCTGTCCTGCCCGGACATATACTGGAACGTATTTGGCGTAGTAACATCCAGAGAAGCAAGAACTGTTTCGCATGTACATTTGTTTTCAACTTGGGACCAAAGCGTCAACGGTCATGAGAGTGTTGAAGTATGGCGGTGTTCCATGAACGGATCATGCCAAAGTTGGCTTTGACTGAGTTGAAGGATGCACGGTCAACCGTCATCTTGGTTTTCATTTCTAACGTAGCGGTTGTAGGAGGTTTTTTGTCCCACAATACGACTCCTTTCTTCACCGTAGTTTCCGCTAACTTTTTATAGCACTGAACACCGCAGTTCCGCTAGCTCTTTACAGCGCGGCAAACACCTTCTCACAGCATTTTCATGTTCTTGGTGTGTTTCCATGTTATTGCACGCCAGTTCTCATCGTTGGTGAAAATTGGCGTTATTAATAATACAAAGCACGAATACGTTGTTTATGAAATAACTGACACCTCGCGAAACGCGTAGATAGTGCATGAGAGAGAATGCCTAGGCAACACATTCTGCTATAAATCTATAATTTATAGTGACTTGCATTAATGAGAATATCAGTACATTTTGTTTTATAAAAACACATCTTAATGTTTAGTATAAGCCCGACAACAAAATCATTACAACTAAACTCACTAGTGTGTTAAATGTCAAGACACAATGAAGTAAAGATGTGATATGTTGGTTTAGTCAAAACTAAGTTTCCAATGCATTCTATCGTGTTATCCTCATTATACTATTACAGTTTAGTGCGTAAGCCATGTTAACGAATGCATACACGATGAATATTATGAGAGACTGGTGACCACGTAAAACAACGTTACAACGCGAAGCGCATACTTAAGATTAGCTTATTCTACACAATACATCACAAGCGTACTCAGTTAACCTCCATCTCCACAATGAATCATACGCTACATTTTCAAATTCATTATCGTTCAATATCTACAACACACCCTGATAATAGCATCTAAAAATGTTTTCATTAATAATGTCTCTGAAATATTAAACGTATATTTAAATTCCAACGATGTCGTTGTTACACGTGTCGATCTGAAGTTCAGTGTTTTAATATTAGGTGACATAATTGTGTCATTTCATGTCAAGACAGACTGCGTTTCGTGTGGTATCGTATTTGCGGGTATCGATTAGCAAGTTAAGCCAGTATGTCTCATCCAAGTTTGTAGTAGGGGGGGGCATTTTTTATCAAATATAAATTAACCTAAATGTAATATGTACATCAAATATACCTGTATATTACTAATGTATACCTGTGACAGAGCTATTTGTAATTAAAAGGCTTTCTCGCATTTTCCGACCATTTTCATGTTTTTTTCGGAGAAAGATGATCTCGGCAAAATTGACTGGGATTACACATAAATCATTCATGCATACATATGTAATTTAGTTTAAGGCTTGCATTAATATTTAATATTGGCATAAGGCATGCTTTTTTCTCCGTGTAATGCACACGAAAAGTTGCGTTTTCCTGGTATCGATTAAATAGTATGTAAACAAAAATAATTCTCAAAAATTAGTCATTCACGCTAGCGCAACCATTTTTATATATTGTTTGCTTCCATTTATTACACATCATATGGCGTATTGGTTGTGTGTATCCTTTGAATTATGTTTCAATGACGGGCCATTTAATGCAATTACACAAATGTGTCCAGGTTTCGTGAGAATCGACCACATATGTGTGTGTGTGTGTGTGTGTGTGTGTGTGTGTGTGTGTGTGTGTGTGTGTGTGTGTGTGTGTGTGTGTGTGTGTGTGTTGTTGTGTGTGTGTCTATATATATATATATATATATGTATATAATGGATAAACAAATCTATTTTACATCGATACATCGTGTGGGCCATTATGCACATAAACTTATTAACTATTTACGTTCGCAGGTAGTTCCCATGTACATTTCTGTGCATGCACAATGGCCGTGCTTCAGACAAGTTCCTCCGTGCTGGCAAGGTAGGCTCGCACATGCAATGTAGCCGTCTACAAATATAACGTCGCACGCTATGTTATATATCCGCAACTAATAACAAAAAGGTGATAATATGTGACACCCACACACCTATACGCACGTTCGCACGCACGCCCGCCCACAAGATTTAACACGATTTAAAAAGATTGCCACCCAGAGAATTAATTGTAGATGGTAGGTGGGCAAGGAAGCCTTTTGGCTTATCGAGAGTCCAACCCTTTTTATCCACGTGTATCCCGCCCTTCTGAAGTATGTGTCGATTTTATTTTTTAAACATTTCACGTTACAAGCATCCACACAATGAGCAGATAATCTGTTCCATGCATTTACAGTCCTTTGTAAAAATAAAAATTTTCTTATATCTAATCTACACTGCTCCTCTACTAATGTAACTTCATGTCCTCTAGTCCTTCTATCTTTCTTAACTGAGAAAATATATTTCTATCAATATTTTCATAACCATTCAATTCATTCCAGCTGATCTCCTTTCAATCTCCTGATCTTAATCTGTTGCTAAATCACATTCTTTTGGGCGTGTTTCTTAACTAAGATCCCAAAGTTTTGGTATAATTTTAGTCGCTCTCCTCTGTCCTTTTTCTAGCACATCAATTGTTTTCTTGCGATATGCCCTCCACGCTTTTATACAATATCCTAAATGAGGCATAACTATTATTTTGTACAGCGGTATTATTAGTTCTTTTTCCTTATACGCTACATTTCGCATAATTTATTCAAGGATTTGATATTTCCCTTTGAAGCTGCAATTCCACACTGCTCTGAAACCTTCATATCAGCACTAATGATTAACCCTAATTCCTTTTCTTTTACAGTAGTACTTGGTACAGATTCCTGCATTGTATACTGTACATCTTCATTCCCATGTCCTGTGTGGAGTTTTTGTCCTGTGTGGATTACATTTCCCAAAATTGAAAAAAAATGTGCCGCTTTTCAAACAGTTTGATCAACCTGCCAAGATCATCTTGTAAATGCAGTCTATCTCCATCACGTTTAATCCTTCTAAAAAAATTTGCATCGTCCGCAAATTTCAACATCTTGCTTGTTATATCATCGTCCAAATCATTTATATATATATATATATATATATTTATATATATATATATTATGAATAATATATGTCCCAGTGCTGATCACTGCGGTACCCCACTAAATCAGATTTCCAGTTTGAAGCACCCCCATCAACTACTATCCGAAATCTTCTGTCAATCAGCCATTTTTCTATGCCGTTAATTGTACCATTCCCTATGCCTTGTGTCTTTAGTTTAACCAGTAATCTTTGATGTGGCACTTTGTCGAAAGCTTTATGAAAATATAAGTAGTTGATATCTACTGGTGATCCCTCGTCTTAGTGATATCTTCCAAAAAGCATAACATATTTGTTAAGCATGACCTCGCTTTTAGAAACCAATGTTGAGATGGATTTATCAAGTTATATTTACCAAGAAAATCCACCATGTGATCTTTAATTAGTCTCTATAATAATTAGCAAATCACCAATGTTAAATTCATTGGTCTGTAGTTTCTTACTTGTTTCTCGAACTTTTTAAAATAATTAAATAGTATAATGTATACTTCTTTCCATTCTAAAGGAACCACTCCCTCCTTTAATGACAATTTGAAAACTGTTGCAATCGGTATGCTAATTTGTTCTACAATTCCCAATAGTAGTTTGAGCGGAATCCCATCCACTCCATGTTATTTATTATCCTTCATAGCCCGTATTTTCTTAGCTACTATTTCCGGGATTACAATTAACTGTCCTAAGTAGTATGATTCCGCCCCTTGAACTTAGCCTCTGGTGCTAGCAGTGAACTAATATCATCTCTAGTAAACACCGAACTAAGATACTCATTCAGGTCTTCTGCCATTAAGAATCGCTCTGATATTATATTTAAACAATCATACACACAAACACACGCACGCACGCACACACACACACACACACACACACACACACACACACACACACACACACACACACACACACACACACACACACACACACACACACACACATACACACACACATATGTATGTATAATTATATACATAGGTTTTCCTAAATGCAGAATACGTAGACCAGTTATGCATATAGCACTGCACACAGCAAACCGCTCCATTACTTGAGTTATGTTAACATACAATCTTCGAAGAAAACAATTATTGAAAGTTACATATTTTCTTTTCTCATCATGACAGCATCCTCCTGACAATGACAATACAAAAACTAAATAATGTGCACTATTAATTTGTTTAGGCATCCGTAGTAACGGCAAATTTAAATAATGACCTTCAATTAATGCTTTCAGGACGTTTGCACAAGGTCTAGCATATGCAGTGTAGTACTTACATATGAGTCTGTGGCCGATGATGACTACTTCGCACATCATCAATATCCAACCTTTATATCCTCCATTACGTTTGATATTAATATGGCGAGCGACCGCTTTGCATATTACTGTTATAATTTGTCCTTCGTTGACACTACCACTGTAAACTGCACATTCTGTGAATGAGTCAACGTCGACGACTTCGCTAACAGTCACTCTGAACTCTTCGAGTGTACGATAAAGATAGCCTGTAAAAATACATTCATAGTTTATATACATGCAGGCGTTGTTTTCTCTAGCATGTAGTCGCCTCGGTTTTTTCTGCAGCCTGATCCAGTATTTCCGCCTCGCAAATATTTCTTGCGTCCACAGTTTTTTCCGATGAATTTATTATTTACAGTGAATTAATAATAAAATATGAATCATGCAAATAACAGGTCTTTTACAAACTAAATTATGTGCCGTAGCAATGTATATGAGCGAGTCTGAAAGGAGTAGAATACGATGCCATGCGACTTGTAGAGAAAGCGTAACTATAGTCAGCGTTATTGACGACTTTAGTCTAATGGTAAATTTTGTATGCCGTTTCTTCTCACCGCGTGAAAGTGGAATTGCGCAGCACAAATTTGCTGGTTGTAAAAACTCTAGCTATGCTGATGTTTACAATTTACTGACAGCACGGTATTGTTCTAATAAACTTAAAAACATTAAAACGCAGATATATTAAACCGACTCGGCTAAAATTTATTTCACAATGATACCGGATGTGAACGCGTGAGCCAATCAATAAGAATTGTGCTTAGCAGAAAATGGTCTTTCCAAACGAGGTGCGCGACATTAGAATTATAGCAATATATTTTTTTTATAATTACAGGAATGTAAATACCAAGAGTGACGCTTATTGGTATAATGTATGGGCCATCATATAAGAAAATACACTCTGCTATCAGTAGCACCAATACACAAACATCGTGCGTGGTGCATGTGTACGAGAGTGTGTGCATTTAAATGTTAATTGTAATCGAAGTTCCTGTTGACCAGTTCATCAGACAGATAACTGTATCCATTAATAAAACATACGCTACATTACACATTCCAATACATCCTTCATGGCTTAATGTTCACTTTTGTTAAAATCACATGCACATCTAGACGTATAGAGACGTTCTAAATTCCCGTGATGTTTCAGTCCACAATTCAGAATTAAGGTTACCTCGATATTAAAGTCACTTTGGTTCAGTCCCTTGGGTGACCGGAATACCGAAGTTTCACTGAAAGTTTTGTACAGGACCCTAATATCAGCAAAAACACGACATTGTTGTTTACACTCGCTTCAGTTGGCTTGTAATTGTATATGATCAAATGTGCTTGTCCCCAACCATATATTATATAACTGAATTATTAAATATTACACATAATCTACCCTGGCTTATTAACTATCATTAGTAAGATGAGAAGATTACGTAATGCTGTTTGGTTCAACATAGTTACAGGACACTCGACATTAATAGTTGACTAAGTTTACCTAATCCAAATATACGCAAAGAGAAAAACGATTAAAATACTAACAAACTATATGGATATACTACTTTCTGATGCCGAGAATACCAAGTTCCTTCACTGATTTGTGTCTGTTTTTGTCTTTTTGGCTAGTCATTCTTCTTTAAAGTCATAACGATATGTGTGTGTGTGTGTGTGTGTGTGTGTGTGCGTGTGTGTGTGCGTGTGTGTATGCGTGTGTGTGTGTGCGTGTGTGTGTGCGTGTGTCTGTATGTGCGTGTGTGCGCGCGTGCGTGCGTGTGTTTGCATGCGTGCGTGTGTGTGTATGTATGTTTGTCTTTCTGTGTGTGCGTGTGCGTGTGTGTGTGTGTGTGTGTGTGCGCGCGCGCGTCCGCCTGCGTATGTGTGTCACTCTGTGTGTGTGTATGTTTGCGTCACTGTGTGTGCGTGCGTGTGTGTGAGTGTGAATGTGTGTCTGTGTGCGTGTGTGCGTGCGTGTGTGTGGGGTGTGTGCTTACGCGCGGGAGAGAGATCGAACGCAGTAACGGACTGATGCATTTTATGTTCGTAATTGTTTGAGGGCGAATTATATGGTGTCAATATTTAACAACTGGCCAAAATATGGTACATCGGTCTCCTAAACAACATTTCAAATAAGTGAACAAATGGTTCACACCTTACCCTTCCCCATACCCACGCTTTACCCTGCAAAGTGCTATTCAGGGACGATAAAACGTTTAGAAATATAGACCTTACTATTATTATTGTCACATGCTTATGCTTCGCCATACAGTTCATGCAATACAATATTTGTCCATATTTTGTTTCACTTATTTTAATCAAATATACTTCAATATTCTATCCAATTAAAGAGGCAGGTGTGATGCTAATTATATGTGCCGATAATGATTTCGGATGACCTTTAGAACACGAGACAAAAGCGTTTCATTTCTTGGTAGCATCACAGAATACACATTCTTGCGATTTGGAGAAAATATATAAAATGTTTGTTTGATATTTTCTATAAAACGCAACGTTATTCTAATGACACAGATTTGGCGACATATGATTTTATTTGTTTAAACAATTAAAAATAAGTTTTGTTTCCACAATTATGCCCATATATTAGCAGGACAGTTCCTGACATTTTCCGGTAATTTATTATCACATATGTAATCGCAGAAAAATAACTGGTAATTGTGCCACCATGTCATTGGCGAGGCTCAAATGTGGTAGGCCTTACCAATGTCGGTCGTATTTTTTGTACGTGAAAATTTCCGAAAGACAACAACATACAACGATAACATAGGCATGTGGAAATATATGTAATACATAATCAATATATATATATAATTTTTTGAGAAAAAAAAACAATTTGAATATATATATATATACGTATATATATCTATATATATATATATATATATTCAATGCGTTTTCAAAAAATGTTGAGACATCAGTTTTCCCGCTGTCAATTACATATTTAAAACAAAACTACCCAGTTAGACCGTACAATCTTACAGAACAAATAACGACCGAATGTTTAATCCTGCTTATCTAACAAGGTTTTCAGACGAATTGGGATACATTTAAGATTATGTACCGATTTATAGATTGTCTACCGGTTTGCGTAAGCCCGGCATACACGTTGCGCCGTGACTGGGTTGTAGTGTCTTAGACACGTTTGCGATTATTTGTCGTGAAGTGTATGCCCTCTAGCGACGCGTCACTTGTCTTGAACACAGTCTTCATCCAGTCTTTATCGCATCGTATACTATCAAGCATTGAAGTAACTATAATAATACATTTGCTATTTTTACGTACGCCCTATTTACTTTTTACAGGGTGTGTTATTGCAAATGCAGACTGTTTTAATAATGTTTTAATGACATTTTGAGGTGATAGGTTTTCAACACTCACAAACTGAATAGAAATATATTCATTATTTTTTAAATAAGTAGAAAAGTAGAACAAAATAAGTACATATAAAAAAACGGAAGTGAACACGGAATATATCGTACCCGAAATGATAATCAGCCATGAATCTGTCTCTTAAAACGACGAAGAAAATTACACTAGTTGCAAGCACAGCTGAGTGCTTGTTTGCGGTGTTTGCAACTTGCGCGATTGTTTTCGTCGTTTTGAGAAACAAATCGTCATAATTAATTGGGCCTACGTAAAACAATTAAACTTTATTTAATTATTATGTCTTCACATTTAGTTCTTGGTTTGCTCAAAACATTTCGGAAGAAAAAAAATGACGTCGCCGACGCGTTGCACACTGAGAAGGTATCGGCATACACGTCCCGACGTGATTATTTGTTTGATTCTATTTGTCTTTAATAACAAACATGTTTGATAGTCTACGATACGAAAAAGACTGAATAAAAATGCCCTCAACACAAGCGTCGCGTTGCAAGGGGGCATGCACGTCATGATACATAATCGGAAACTCGTCTAAGACACTAAAACCCAGTCGCGTCTAGATGGGCTTCAGCAAACAAACCTTAGCAAACAAATAATCGCAAACGGGACGTGCATACCGGGCTTGTCTATCTGGTCTCGGTTTGTCGATATTGTTGGAGTGATAGATGTTTTCTTAATGTACAGTATTGTGTCGTATTGTAGTGCATACACTTACCGGTTGTTGCGTGGATAGAGATTTCTTCTATGCTGTACAAATCACCCAGGTCAACCTGCCAGGCATATTTAAATGGGTTGTCACTTTGTGCCCGTGAGCAGAATGTCATGTCTGTGTTAATATTACCATCGACACAAAAAGATGGAGGATGATTATTACTCCATACACCAGAGCCTTGTTGTGCTGGCCTGTTGTAAGCAACATTTCCTGAAACAATAAACAGCAAGAGCTGGAGGATTCGCCTGTCGTGTTACGTAATAGTGTGTTTGCAAGCGCCCCGATATCGGCTCCCTGCTACATCCCCACCTCTGGTTGCAATCGTTTCGGTACGTTGTATTGGTAAACGAAGTAGATACTTCAGAGCTTCACGAGCAAATTTAACCAACTTATGCAGATAGCCGGTATAAATACAACGATTAATATTTAGCCCAGCTAGCACAGCAACCATCAGCCAGCTATGTGCCAACCGTTGGCGCACCGTTGGTACAACGTTGGGGATTTTTGTTTAGCCCAACGGCACTTTGCTCGTTGGTTAAACGTTGCCCCAGCCTAACAACATTACGTTGGGCCAACCAACGTTACCCCTTACCATCAACCAACATTGTCCCAACCATTTGTCAACCATCAATCAACGTTCCCTCAACCATTTGCCAACCATCAACCAACAGTGCCCCAACCATTTATCAACGTTCCCTCAACCATTTGCCAACCATCAATCAACGGTGCCCCAACCATTTGCCAACCATCAACCAACGGTGCACCAATCATTTGTCAACCATAAACCAATAGTGCCCCAACCATTTGCCAATCATCAACCAACGGTGCACCAACAATTCTCCGATGTTCCTCCAACCTTAAAAGACGACATAACAAACATAACATTTATGATACAAGTATTAATTTCATTTAAAATACATTTAACAGTGTTTACTGTTAATAAGTCTAATAGAGTAGAGCTAAATGCACACAAATACTGTGTAGCATCAAATGTTTACAGTACAGCGATGTATGTAATGTACTTACGTATTAAAAAACGTAAAGGTGTACATCACAATATGATGTGTATTGTAATGACATCTAACAATCATAATGATGTACTGACACCATAACTCTAATTCACAGACAACTGTACTGTATATTTGAAAAGGTACACTGATGTATCAAGCAAACAATCATATTATTTTTTTACAGACATCGAGACTGTGATCATAATCAAACTTATGTAATCATCCTAACAATTATAATACTGTTGTAACACCACACTGCTGTGATTTTAACTGTGACATTATGCCACATAAAATGCCAAATTGGTGGTATTCACCACCAGCCACGTTTTGCAAGGAAACATTTCTTGGCGTGTGAAATAGTTAGCGAGCATCTGTAGGCACGTTTGGGAAATAGTAAATTAAAATTGCCAGCAAGCACATCACAGCTCTCAATGGAATTGGAAATGATGAAGCCCAATCTGACAACTTGTCGTTGATTTCATCATCATCATCATCATCATCACTCCCAGAAGTTATTCCATCACTAAGTGTGTTAACCTCCAAAACTGCTGCATCACCGTCTAACTCTCCCTCGGTGACAATGGTATACGTTGGCAAATTATATATTATTGTATCAGTCTCTTTCGACACACTACCCACAGGTTCTGAGTGAAGAGGTTCATCAGACTGGGTGGTTCAAATGAGTGGTATTTTTTTTATACATTTCACAGTCAGTTTACGTTTTGTTCTCGTGACGTTTCGAGTGCTTTCAGCAGTCTTCTTCAGACGACTACCGCTAGATGGCGACACAGCAAAATCATATTGTTGACTGGGAGGGGGCAACATGTGTGGACAGAGAGTCGGACTGGAGGACAAGAGGCATCAAAGAAGTAATCTGGATTAGAAAAAACAAGACCTGCATGAATCGAGTCGAAAGACGGTACCGGCTTTCACACATCTACGACGATCATATGAAGAGCCATCTAGGGCGCAGCCGGAGGGGGGGGGCACACACCTGAGTGACTATGTCTGCGTTGAAGGACTACCGTGTCGCCATCTAGCGGTAGTCGTCTGAAGAAGACTGCTAAAAGCAAAGACTGCTAAAAGCAGTCGAAACGTCACGAGACCAAAAGGTAAACTGACTGTGAAATAAGTAAAAATATCACTCATACCCACAGGTTCGTTTAGAACCAGATTATTTGCACCACTAGCATTGTCACATACAATGTCAGAGTCCCAGTACCAACCATTGCAGGCCTACGCTTTGACCAGAATGAAAAACTTGATTTCGAGGATGCATACATGCCTAAACAGAGCTACACACACATAAATCAGATAAGTAGATGTGTTTTGCTATGTTGCAGCCTCTACGTTTTGAGTGAAGATGTTTAGGCTGCCTACCTGACAAAACATTTTCCGTAATGACCCCCCGTCGCGCACCCCGTTTCATCCCACCCTGCTTCCCGGTCCACAAGGTTACCAATCCAACCTTTCAGCCTGTTGACGGTGCCTGTGAATCCAGGAAGTTACCAATTTAATCATCAAAAGTAGATATACTTTGTTTCAACATATTTTGTTGCTACACTGTAACTCCTGTAGGCTGTTAAGGTCGTCGGTTAGCACTTCAAATGGATGCTTGTTTAGTAACATCCAATAAGTTACAACATAGTGTTAATTACAGCTGCTAAAGCGCATGCATAGCCAGAAGTCTGTAGAGCATCACCGAGATGAGAAAGACAGCGCCAACGAATAGCCAATAATCATCCAACGAGCTTCAAAATTGACAAAACACAGCTGAAAAACATTATAATTATTACTAACAGTCAATGACAAAGTTAAATTGTTGTATTCAAATAAAAAACTTTGAATAAAAATGTCATAGTTTTATATTGCAATTACAACAATTATAATACCCATTTTATATTATTCTAAGACATTTCATCATTATATTCATAACTTTCAGAAAACCATAACTATTTAATGTAATCTAATGGTTCTACCTAACGTCATTTTAATTAATTTATTTCATTATATAATTGTACACCTGTAAATTTTATTATTGTCTACACACGCATTAGTGACACTGATATTTTTGGCCGCTGTAATTGCTGTTGACTGGCAAATGCAGACATAATGATATGCCCACGTGCCACGTGCCACTTGCCATGGCAGTCATCAGCAGGCTGCTGGCAATCAAAGTTGTAACATTGTACATAGGCACAGCATTGGATGACGTCACCGTACTGACTTTGTAGAACTTGTAGTTGACTAAGGATTTATTAATAAATTGTAACAAGTGAACGATGACAGTTTCTTCAGGGTATCACGAGCAGCATTATTTATGGATTTAGCAGTTCTTTAATGTGTATCATTTTCTGTAGTCGGATATTTTCCCCGTAATACGGCGGCAGTTTCCGTAATGCCGTAATCTGATGTGAATTACGATACGTCCTTTCCTTGGCTTAGTCCTTATCAAAGTTTGCCGCCAGATTATAGTTTAACCGCCAACCACATTGACAAAGCTACAGCGGACCGTTACTATGCTGACCGCGACAGTGGTGCCTACTTGGCAAGGGCGAGCCAACCAAGGAGCATCGTCAACATTATTCGCTAGGTGGCGCTATGTTTTCTAAAATGTTGCCGCAACGTCGGCGCGATATCGTGGGGTTGACGTTATCTAGCTACGTGTTTATATCGTTGGCCAACCGGTCTCATTTACGTTAACATGTAGATTGTGACTGTACTGCACATTTTACAATGTTGGGTCAATCAGTCTGTGCTAGCTGGGAGGGTGTTTGCCAATTATGCCGATAGAAGGGACCACAACCTTCATACCAAGACAAGAAAACATGCTTTGGCCGCCAAGTCACTGCACGTATCACGGATCACTACTGATTCAACATGACTTAAATTGATGTTACTCAGTGTCAAGCTAAATACAACGTAGGTGTAGTAATATAAATATATATATGAGTTTACAGACACTGTAAACTCGTTCATTCTCCTACCAACATGATGGAAATGAGATCCAGGAATCTCCAGAATTAATCTAGCCTCAAGTCAAAGCGCAGAAAGGTTGTTTCCTCAATTGCTCATAGGCTGATTACATAATATTGATACATACTAAAATATATTTAACTAGCTGAGTTACCCGGTGTTGCCCTGAAAAAGCAATCATGTATACCAGACACCCCAAACCTCGTCTCAAATGTTTCCAGCCTACCCGCATTACTAAATGGTAATTGGTCACTGGCCAAGTTGTTAGGACAACCTTTTGCCAGAAATCTCAATCGCTCACCCGTCTAACTGAAGTAACCAGCAACAGCGGATGCTGCGTTTAGATTTCAGCCCGATACATGCAAACCTAACGGAGATGTGGATGCACAAACAAACAGAGAACGAACTGTTTTATTATATATATATATATATGTCGTATTCCTGGTGATCCAATATAGCTTCTGACACTCACTTGTTTATAATAGACTAACTTGGTGGGCGATACTTTCGACTTAATTACGTTTGTTGAAAACAGACAATAAGCCAGTACAAAGCGGAAAATTCACAACGGATTTGCATTACAGATTGAAGGTAATGCTTGACACATCTGAAGCAAGGTTAGTGTATGTTACGTTGATTTGGAGCAGTGTCGTACAGTGGTGGACCACTTACAGCGCATCAGTGGTACAAATAACAAATGACTTAGCAACGCCAAATGCGACCGCATCCATATTAACACCTTTGATGGTGTCAGACACACAAATTCTGGTATTTATTTACTTGTTCTAGGCACGGCTCCAGTGACAATACATCCTGCAAGATTGTCCAACACACCAAATCAAGTGGACGGCAACCTGGCCAACAGAAACACTACCAGTAAAGGAAAAATTCGTTGGCCTTCCGGAGGACCTGGGGCCGGTTTCATGAAGCGTACTTAAAGTTACGCAACTACTTAGCGTCACGTGTTTGCGTAAACTCCTATGTTCGCTTATATTAAAAAATTACGTCATTTACTAAGACAATCATCTTAGCGTTAAGAACGTTCTTAGCCGCTTCATGAAACTGGCCCCAGGGGCGCACAACGATCTTCGTACGAGAAACCGGTGTCCCAGTTTGAGAGAACGACGAAGAAGAAGACTTGTTCGACATACCTGTCTGACAAGCTGGTCCGCTCCAGGGGTATATATCGGGAGGACCAAGTGTACACCCTCCCCGACCTAGACACGCGCCTGTGTCTTGATCGCAGCCGTCGAGACATCGACAAGGTAAGAGGCACGACCCTTGTTGTTCCGCCGTGGAAGCGACTAGGCAACTGCCTTCTGCATTAACTGGATACAAATAAGAACATTGGCATTGGTAGCGGCAAGTAACACACTATTTACTCAATGTTCTCCTGATGTGGCTCCTCGTGCATTTCACTCACATCAAACTAAAGTGTCATATACCAGGCAGCGAACCCATGGTTTCATTTGACGATATCTATCCAGGCAACATTGTTGTAATGTATCATGCTTGATCGCTGTTGTAAACATTGGGGAATCTAGGCAGGTGAATCGGTAGAGGTTGGCCACATCATTAGAATGACTGAAGACCTGCCTCGTGCGGACTTCATCGCCGACGTCGAACAATATTTCGTGCTAACTGGAGGAGAAATGTGCTAAACTAAGCTGTTTCCTGCTTATTGTTATCATCATAATTATGAACAGACTGCTGTTACCATATAGGGCCACAGTGTTTCAACGAGACAACTGGTTATCCGAATAGGACGTTGTCTGTATTGGTACAGATCATAATTCAGATATTCATATATCAATATGTGTGTGTGTGTGTGTGTGTTATAAAAAAATGAAAAGCGGACGAAAATGAACAACTCGAAACACGTCCAAAACATTAAATTCTACGGTCGCTAGCACCCTCACGGCTCGTCCGATCCCGACGATATTGGTATTGTTTGAAAGGATGCACTTTCTGTTATTCTAGCGTAGATTTCCCTATAACCTTTCAAAGAACACCTATAAACGGACATACAATCATGCCTTTTTCGGTGTTCTGTACAGTTCTGAACGATGTTGGGTTGGCGGCGGGTACTCAGTACACTAATCTTCCGATTGCGGCGCTGTTTTCCTCATTTGCATAGGTTCAGACATGCGCACTTGACCGTTTCTTAATTCTATGTTATAAGTTTCACCCACTTTTAAACGGCGGCGAAACTGACGTGCTTTGATGACAGCGAAACCGATATAGCTCTACGTCGGCATGCCGTCACAATAACGTATGCCAACCAACGGAAACTAACAGTCAACATTCGTTGCGTTGATGTGTTAATAGACGTGATTGTAACGTCACGCCTATTTCGAGTACGTCAATTTAGCGCCAGTTTAAAAGTGAGTGGAGCTTATAGCATGACATCATAGTGAGGCCTGAATCGGTAGATTGGTGACTTATTTAGGACTGATTATCAGGAAACAATTTACATGGTTGAATAGCAGAAAGCGAAAACGATATAAAGATCGTTGGGATCGGACGAACGGTAATGGTACTAGCTATCGTTCAAAATAGCGTTTTTTTGACGTGCTTTGAGTTGTTCATGTTTCGCCCGCTTATCTGTTTTTGATATATATATATATTTATATACACACACATATATATATAAATATATATTTATGTATATATATATATATATATGTATTTATATATATATATACATATATATATTACATATATAGGGTAACTTTTGGTCATGTGTGCGTGCGTGCATGCGTCCGAGGCATGTGTTTAGTTGTCTTAAATCTGCCGTAGCATGCAAGCAAACATCGTTTAAGAAAATTCAACACATCATAATATTTACATTCGCAGTTGCGTCCAATGTAGTTGGCGTTGCAGGTACAATAGAAGAACTTTTCATTCCCGTGACATTTTCCAGATTGGCAAGGGTTGCTGTCACATGCATCCGATGCGTCTGCAGTAATTGTGTGCATTTAATATGGAAGAATATCAATCCAAGTCTTAATTAAACCGTTCACTCCATGTTATCTTCAATACATGTATTATTGTACCCATATACACTCTGCTTAGAACTTCCTAATGGCCTCATATCACCGAAGAATGAATCTTTCTTCACATTTCCACAAAGGCACATTTCCTTTAGCGAGTCTTCTTGGTGTGCGGATTACATACTTTTAAAGGGACGGAATTATCGGACGGAAATTGTGATTGGAAGTCTGCTGTGTCGACCGTGGGAACGTGAGCATCGATGAACATCAAAGGGTTTAACAGTTAAACTCAGCCCGACTTGGCCGTATTTAATAAGATTGCAACCCAGAGAATTAACTCTAAATGGCAGGTAGACAAGGAAGCCATTTGGCTTGTCGAGAGTCAAACCCTTTTATCTATGTGTATCCCGCCCTTCTGATGTATGTGTAGATTTTATTTTAAAACATATACGTGCTACTAGCACCCACACAATCAGCAGACAATATGTTCCATTCATTTACAGTCCTTTGTGAAAATGAGAACTTCTTATATCTAATCTGCACTGCTCCTTTGCTAATGTAACTTCATGTCTTCTAGTCCTTCTATCTTTCTTAACTGAGAAAAAAAATATTTGTATCAATATTTTCATAACGATTCTATATTTTAAACACTTCTATCTGATCTCTTCTCAATCTCCTGGTCTATAGGGTTGTTAAACCACATTCTTTAAGGTGTATTTCATAACTCAGTTTTTGTATATATTTTAGTTGCTCTCCTCTGTACTCTAGCATATCTTTGTCCTTCTTGCAATACGGCCTCCACGCAAGTATACAATATTCTAAATGTACAGCGGTATTAATAGTTCTCTTTCCTAATTTTTTAGGCTATATTTCGCCTAATTAATCCAAGGATTTGATTTCCATTTGAAGCTGCAATTCCGCACTGCTCCGAATCCTTCATATCAGCACTAATGGTTAACCTTTTCTTTTACTGTAGTACTTAGTACAGTACCCCCCCCCCCATTGTATATTGTACATCTTCGTTCCCATGTGAAGGCATTTACATTTCCCAAAATTGAATAACATTTGCCACTTTTCAGACCATTTGATCAACCTGTCAAGATCATCTTGTAAATGCTGTCTATCTCCATCACGATTAATCCTTTTAAACACTTTTGTATCATCCGCTAATTTCAACACATTGTCAATCAGCCATTTTTCTATCCAGTTAATTATATCATGTTCTATGCCGTGGACCTTTAGTTTAAGCAGTAATCTTTCGTGTGGCACTTTGTCGAAAGCTTTCTGAAAATCTAAGTAGATGATATCTACTGGTGATCCCTCGTCTACCGACTTAAAATTCCCCATAATAATACAGTCCAGTTTGCTCACTTCCCTTATAGATTTTTGTACTTATTTATTATCTTCTATGTTTATGTTTGGACTTCGATAAACTAATCCAACCGTTAACGTTGAGTTTCTTGTAACTATGTTACACCAAACAGCTTCTTCGCAATCTGCTTCTCTTTCTAATTTTATTTCATAAGCCTGGGTAGATTTTTTAATATATAAAATAACTCCACCTCCCTTTTTCCTATTCTATATTTTTGTTAAACATTATTTATTCTGTCGGTCCCAATTCGGCATCTGATATATCGGAGGTGGCCCATGATTCAGTTATACCTATTATGTGAGGGTCAAAATATTCGACCATACTTCATATACATACAGTTTATTATACTCCTTGCATAAACAAACACATTGATATCCAGCTTCAGAACAGTTTTTCAGACTGTTCTTTGCTGATTTATTGGTGCAGTTTTTATCTATGCCTCCAGTTTTAGGCTTCTCTGTGAGTACCCCCTGCGAATCGAGTTTAAATAGATGCAACCTGTCCCACTGTCAACAGATAGCAGCAGGTTCTTTGAGAAAACTGCTGCCCCTTTCCACTTAGATGTAGGCCATCTCTCGTGTACATATCTTCCCTCCCAATAAAGTATCCCCATAAATCTGTGAATCCCACCCCCTCTTCTTCACACATCTGCTCAACTAGTACGTTGATCGCCATTCTCTTGAAATTTCTATATGTTGCCCCCCTTCCTCCCATTATGGCAAAATTCCTGAGAGAATGATCTGTTTAACTCTTGTCGTCTTTGGTTTCCTCACTAACCGTCTATACTTCTATACTTTCCCAGTTGTTCCCTCCCTGTCTACATTATTTGTCCCTACTACTAGTATAGACCCTCCCTTGCCATGCCCCAACACTTTCTCTACCCTTTCAGTCACATGCTCTATCCTAGCCCCCGGTAAAGAAACAACGACGTCCTCCCCCTCGCTTAGTGTCTTATCTGTATTTCTCAGAATAGATTCGTTGGTGAACAATCTCTCTTTTCTTATTGCCCCCTCAATCACTGCCTCAGAGTAGCTCCTTCTCCGATTTGCATCTGTCTGGTTGTTGTCTTTTCCCCCTGCCGTCTTCTCTCCTGTCACATTATCTTCTGTTCCATTCTTTCCTGTCGCTTTTTCTCTTGTCACCTTTCATTCTGTCATCGTTCCTTTTATCGACTTCTCTTCAATCAGATTTACTCTCACTTCCCTTGGTCCCTTCATCTTTCCTCCTATCACATTTCTTCTCTCCTCTTCCATCCCATTTTCCCTCCCTCCTTCTCTACGGTCATTGTCTCCCCTGTCACCTTCACGCCCATCACGCTTCCTAACGTGGATTCTCCAAGTTTTTCCCCTCCAATCACCATCCCTCCTCTCAGTCTCCTTTCCTCAGTCTTCTTGCCACTACTCTGCTCCTTCGGCCTGACAGTATTCCCAACTCTCTCCCTGTCGTCTGTCTCCACCCACCTGTCTCCCTGCTAATTATCATCTCCATCTCCTTCACAATATCTGTCAACCTAACTATCTCCCTCTGCAGACACTCCACCTTCCAACACCCCACGCACTGAAAGGTGAATTCCTCCTCATCATCCTCGCAAGTCAGCGCTGTTTGCCATGCAAAACTAGCCCTGGCAGAATTCCTACGCGAAGTGTGGAAGTTAGCTGAGTCAAACTAATAATTGACTTCGCCAGTCGCGACTGCATCACTCCTGAGAACAGCGCAAGTACCCGCCCCAATTTGAAGACGGATAAACGACTTCTGGGAATCCCAATATATATAATGACCCGTTCGCCCATTAGCACGGGCAGCTGAGCGATATTGTGTATTCGAATAATTGCTTAATAGCACCTGACCTGCCGCCAACCACCGATCTAGTGAGCGATTTCATAGGCTGAGCTTAAATTCAGAGTTTCGCAAAGCGATCAGCCACAGGGTGCTGCTAGCTGGCATTGACATAATCAGCAGCAGCGACACCTGGCGCGCGAGGATGCTCCTTCTTGGTTTCTGTCCATGATCTTCCACAGCCGGACAAGGCAAAATCCACACAGCTGTGGCAGTGATCGCACACCAAGTGTCGCTTTGCCTTGACTTGCCGCTTGCAAGGCACAATATCAAAATTTATTTTATAACTTAACTAACTTAGTCTTTATATAGGCTGTTTCCTGTGTACTACACCACACTTTATGTTTCAGCACATTTTAATTACACAGCTGACTATCTATTCTATCACGAACGCTAACGCTACTGGTAGTGACCTAATTTAAATACAATCAATTACGTTACGCTAGACTGCCTTATTTATTTAGGTTATACTGCGCCCTAGCGAATATATGGGACACTAGCTACATAAACAAACTGGAGTTCACCCGACTATCGCCCTTGCCTAATTTTAACAAGAGTGCTACCTAAATCAAAGTATCTAGGAGGTACTGACTTACACATATGTAAGTAGTTTTATGTTTGTTACTTTATCTCCTATATATTCTACCAAATAATCAGGTTTGTTAAATCTTGTTAGTTACCCTATCATCACTCACTACACTAAAGTGTTCTAAAATACTTTAACTAACTAACTTTAAGCCCAACTGTTCCTCAATATATGTCTAGTGTTATTTTGTGAATAATGATAAGGTAAGAATAATACTTATCGGTCAATATTTCTACTTGTTTGTCACCTTTTCTACACCAACAATGCTCCACGATCTAGATCCGCCAATGCTCCCGCCAAATACTTGTCAATAAAGCATATTTTGTTTACTATTTGAACATGCACCCGTGGTTGTGCCTTCAAATTTCGACCGTTGTCAAGGGTGTACTAAACACAATTTGGCGGGCAGTATATCTTCAACATAGTTAGTATTGTCTTATGAACATCATGTTACTTAATATATGAAAAACTACCTCCTTTTAAAAACTTAAACATGCCTTATACAAGACCAGTGTTGCACTCTAGCAATACTGAAGCAGTGTAGCACACATAGATGTATTTTCTCTTTGAGAAAAATATCAGCATCTAGTTGCATAAAACACAATATTAATCAATAATATTACCAAATTGTCATGCGTTAATGGATAAACGCAATCACTATACTTCCGTACAAATGTTTAATAAAAAGGGTGTATATAATACAGATTAATGTAAAGTAGTTTTCATCAAATGATCAGTAGGTACTCTATAAAACATTTTGGCTACAGAAAGGTGGCAATTTTGTTGACTGATCCACATAGACCTAACCCAGGCTGAGACCTACGCGATGTCTGGTTCCGAGTTTATCAGTAACTACCGGTAACAATGTCTCTATTCCAACAAAAAACATTGCTATATATTTTCTGCATGCATACTAAGATTTATAATTTTCACTATCAAAACTGGCATATATAATTTGCAAATCTCTTAACCTTTTAAAAATTTCAAAATGGACACGTTATGTACTGTTTATTGAATTATGCGTAACATCAATTATTGCTCTGAGATTTGAGTTAACACATATACTGTATATCTAAGGACAAGCGCCTTAATACATGTATGCATATATGTTTAATCTACTCTTTCTAAAGGTTTTGCCTGTTGGGCTCCAAACTTTCAGGGGTTCAACTACGACACCTATTTTTCCAAAGCCTTCCATAGTTTTATCAGACATTAATGTTGATGATTGTTCACAAAACTGTTTAAGCAATCCACTGGTCAGGTAGGGATGTTTTTACCAAATTTCCAACAATTGTAAAAAAAAACCTGCAGCATTGCCCAAAACTATTCAAACTTACATAATCTTCATTACAAATCCTTCCACTGGGAATACTTCGGGAAACCGTCTTCTGCATCATTATGTTTTCATACATAATAGTCCGGCAGTGAAATGCAGTAGGGCTTGGACATTTATTTTGCAGGTTCTATATCTTTGATGTGTTCTTATAAGAGATCCGAGTGATGCCGCCCTGGCACCATTGAGCATTTTTCAAAATATGCAAATTAGTGTCGCCATTATCAAAAATATCGTCAATATATCAGTAACTGTTGACAACAGCACAACAAATGAGGTGTGCATACTAATGTTATGGATGGTATGTGGTACTGTTTAGGGTGTTTCCAATATGATATATATATATATATGTATATATATATGATCTTTTTAACGTTTTTGTTTAAATTTAATTCATTTTCTAACAAAATGTACTAGTTTTAATAAATCATATTTCATCATGTTTTTTGTATTGTATTTTATTCAGTCTCACGATTGCAAAGAATAAATTATTTTTACTAAATGAGGTGTCTTACCCATATACACAGGGTCAGGAATTTCGATAGTGCCATTCAAAAAGTTAGTGGTGCATCAATATACCAAAGCATTATAAAATATTTAAATATTTTAGTAATGAAAATAGTGAAACTGACTGGCCCTTACATCTTTGGGCAGTAAACGAGATGTTTTCCTACATTTTTGCTGCTGGCTACTTCAACTACCCCAGATACGGCTTAAAAACCTAAGGTCAATGGAGCCTCTATTTACGGACATCCATCCAAGGTTCATAAAGGAAGAACATGTGATGTGCCACAAACCAGGACTGTGGAATGATATGTGGTATGATATGTTCATAGAAACCACATTCATGAAGTACAGACATGGCCCAAATGGATTAGTGTGGATAATTATCAAGCCATTCAAGCTAAAATGGCGGGCATTGAGCATGCACGTATGCAAAACAATTGTTCAAGATATGGCTGACGAGGCAGATGGGTACAGACCCACGAATGTGACTACAAACAAAAAGGAGAAGCCGTCACGCGTCCACTTTGATAGACAAGAGCGAGACGATATCAGGAAACAACTAGAGGCATGCATCGATCCTCCTTATCCGGTTGATTACCGAAAGTGCACCATAAACACTGTCACCGGACGAATAGCTCCAGACACAGTGGACGCATAGAATGTGGCCGACATTAGCAAAGCACAATTGCAGTTATTTTGAAAGACGTTGGCCAACATGATTTAATGATACTTTGTTTGAGAGGGTTGTTACAATGTCAGATTCCCTAAAAAACACTGCATCTTTGATCTGAGACTAATGTTGCGCCACGGACTTTCCCCCGTGCCAACATCAAAGTTTGATGAATATGGTGAAAGGCTAATCAAATCTGCAAAGACTATACTGATGAAAATATTTTAAGTGGATGTATCTTCCAGGTTGCATGTAAAGCCGAAGGGACGATTCTTGATGGATGTTCCATCCTGTGGATCATACATTGGCCTAGTAAGGGAACAGTGGAAGATTTCACGAACGGTTTATGTTGATACATGCTTAACAGCCAAAGGAGATGTATAACTCGCATTCAATGGGTACTGACTTCAAAATCAAATGTGGAACTAGGTCAGAAAGAGGCAATCATCATGCCACAAGACGACACAGACTCAGTCCTCAGAATTCATTTCCATCCCAAAAAGTTGTCTTGAGCGTGACTGAAGACATAGTTCAGTTGATAGACATAATTTGTCAGTCATTAGGGGGACTGCTGGGGACCCTGTCCCCATGGAACTATACCATGGTGTTCTAACAAATCAAAATGAACTTCAAACGACACATAAAGAGGCGGACACGTGATCATAGTTCAACCAATGAAACAAGTAGCCCATGTTGGAGCAAACAGCGTCAGTCAACATCATGTGCGATGAAACCGATGTGTTCGTCCTGCTCCTCCATTACTACGCAGAATTCGGTCTTACCTGCATATTTACACTGGAGAGCACCAATCCTGGTCGAGTAATGGTAGACTTTGCCGCGAAAATTAAGGAATCGTGCAGGATACAGGTTTCATTGCTGTCTGAAGTTCTTGAGGAGGTCTCATAAAAATGTGTTAAGCAAATGTGCCAACAACACCAGAACTAAAGACTCTTCGACCGACGACAGAGGTATTTGAAGAACATGTTTGCCGGATCACTCTTCGACCGACGACAGAGGTATTTGAAGAACATGTTCGCCGGATCATTCTTCGATCGACGACAGAGTCATTTGAAGAACATGTTCGCCGGATCCACAACTAGACAACCATTGATTCCTCACCTTCACCACTGGATGCCGCGAAGCTGGATGGACACGTGATGACGTATACAAATCATTAACACCAATCACACTGCCATCTGGTGTCACTCTCGCCACAGCTGAAATTCTTGAATTAATCCGATATTAATTCATCACACAAACCCAGTCGCTCTACACCATGTCGGTGTTCTGCAGCAAGATTATCGTGTACATTATTTGTGCCTGTCAATGAGAGGCTACTTAACTGTGCAAGTGACAATACACGAGTTGCTGCCACCAGCGTAGATAGCGAAGAGAGTGGAACACTTGCAGACAATACCATTATTTCGCCAGTTTTTGCCAAAATAAAGTTGTGTAGAATATACCTTGTTTTGGATCCTATAATATATACTTCAAACATTATTGAGAGAAACCATGATATTTCGTTAATGGCGTTGGTACAGTTATATAATACTTAATATTATTTGACTGTCGGCACACAAGTCATCTTTTGTACGGCAACATCACCTTTCCTGACCCTTTGAAAATGTTGTAAGACACCTCATTTGAAACGCTGTCATAAATAGTTCTAAAGATGTTGACAAAGAATATTACTAGATGAATTATTCCACGCTGGTATAGTTGTTTACATTTTTTTTTTTTAAATTGGTTTGATTACAACCAGGTCTACTTAATTTACGATTAAATAAAATGTCCTTCTTTTGACCTTTGATCCTGTTTTTGTGGTTTTCATGAGTTATTTTTGTAAACCGAATTCTGACATTTCTACTGATAATTCATAATTAATTATTATAAAAAATATAGGTAAACGCAAAATACGCCGCCGATCTTGCAATTATGCCCTTTTTAAGTCTTTTTAAAATGCTGTAACACTTATTTCGTGAGAATATTGATATTTAGTTAATTTTACTGCGCGTCTCTGAATTGTTCCATGTTTCGAGGGTGTTTATGTTTTCCCCTTATAAATGAGTCCCAGCTGATTGATGCATATTCCATTCTAGCCTTTACTAATGAAAAATATGCAATTGTTTTGCATTTGTGTGGACAGTCCGTAAGATATCCACTTACAAATTCAAGCTTTCTCTTCTTGACCATTTTAGCGATGTGTTTGGACCAAGTTATATAATTTGATAAAATAATAACTATTTTGCATTGTGAACTTTCTGCCTACCCATGTGGTAAAAACGATGTAAATGAAGAACAGCAGCTGTGCTCATTATATACTGCATTTGGAAATATTAAAGGTAATTCTCAATTCAACACTCCATTTAAACAAGCTGTCAAATTTTTTTGGAAATATTAGTTGATCTTGTAATGACTGAAGTGCGCTACAAAATCAAACAATCACCAATAGAGTTTTACTCTTGTATCTGGTGAAATAACGTCTGGAAGATCATTATAGTATAATCAAAACAATAGGGGTCTATGCCCTAATGAACTCCGGATACTACATCTTCATCATCAGAAAATTCACCATTTAACAATACACATTAACGTTGACCCACTAAGAATGATTTTATCAAATTCTGAACATATCCATTTATACTGTAATAATTTAACTTATGTATTAATTTGTGATATGGCACACACAATCAAATCAAATGTGTTAAAAAAATCAAGAATAGCCATATCCACTTATAGGGTAGATCCTGGAGGGATAGTCCCTTTGATGATAGGCAGCCGCTCCACATCTGTGGAGGCTCTAATTCTGGTTCCTACAGTCTATATAGCTCACGTATGGCTCCTAGCAACTGCTAATGTACGGCAGTGGCCACACCACGGATAATGGTCTCGGCTGACCAGCAAAACTACATGAGTGAGGATTGTAGGCTAATGCCTACTGAGTCGAGGGACGTCTGCCCTCAGTACAGATAGGTTGCTTTGGAGGAGTAGGCGGCCCAGCCGATAAGCTACATCCCCGGCTACAAATGCGAAACAGCAACAGCCTTTCACCAGGCTGCAAGACGCATATGGAAGGACCGATGACCCGCTGTCCTGCGGTGCAAGACTTATTAGTCAAGGAATACTGGAATTAATCATACACAAACCAGCGGAAAGCAATGGGCAACTACCTCCCGAAATATCTGGAAATATGGACTAAGCGAGAGAAATGGGAGAGGACATACACTTGTTTAGTTTATCATAGATAATGAACTGATGATCACTAATACTATCTTCAAACAACATCAAAGAAGATTGTGCACTTAAACAACATCAGATAGTCGGAACAGAAATCAAATCGACTTAATACTGATGCCAAAACTATGGATGACGTCTGTGTTTAATACAAAGACATTACCGGGAGCCGATTGTGGCTCTCATCATAAATTGCTAAGCGCCAAGATTGCGATAAAATTAAGAAAGATGAAGATATGGAAATATATAATGGGGTATGGCTTCAGTGATATCACAGAAGGATACCCAGTAGAGGTTATGAACCCTTTCGAAGTATTACAGACAGTGGCTGACGAGAAGGGACCAGAGGAATTTGCAATAGAAATTAGGAACATCATTATGGAATCAGCTGACAAACACATCACTAAAACGAGGAGGCCGAAACAACCATGGATAAGCAAACACACACTGCAGATGATTGAAGAAGGAAAGAGTTAAAGAAGAACAAAGAAAAGAGAGAGAATTATCATGAGAAATGCAGAGAAAAGTGCAAGATGATTAAACGAATGTGTAAGGAAGACAAGAAGCAATATGTAGAGAAGACATAGATAGATGATAGAACTATGCATGAGAAGGAACGATAGTCGCAGCATGTTCGAGGAAATAAAGTCTATGACACAGTCGTTCAAACCTAGACTTGGCGTTATGAACGAGGAAACGGGAATGACTATGACAGAAAGCTATGACATACTTGAGTTTTTGCGTTATTTCGGCCATGTGAAACGGCATCACTCTCTAGAGAGACTAATAATGGAAGGAAAACTGGAAAGCAGCAGAAGCAGAGGAAGACCTAGGACACAATTGGAGAAGGCGAAGAGGAATGTATGTGAGCAGACGTCTGGCGAGTGGGCAGACTGCAAATGAAAGAGATGTCTATAGACAATCCATCAAGGTTGCAACGTCCGGAAATGGATAATCAAACCCAAGATCAAGATATTGTTGTCATGAAAACTTCATAAAACCATGTTGAAACAGAGACAGAATATTGTGATCACTATCACGACTATGTGGACACATCACATATTCCATTATATTTTAAACAATACATGTTAATGACACATGCTTGGGCCACAATTATTCCTGTCATATATGCTAGCGACACAGGTATGTAACTGCTTGGGCCACATTTACTCCTGTCTTATATGCTGGCGACACAGGTCTGTAACTGCTTGGGTCACATATACTCCTGTCTTATATGCTGGTGACACAGGTTTGTAACAGCTTGGGCCACATTTACTCCTGTCTTATATGCTGGTGACACAGGTCTGTTACTGCTTGGGCCACATTTACTCCTGTCTTATATGACGGTGACACAGGTCTGTAACTGCTTGGGCCACATTTACTCCTGTCTTATATGCTGGTGACGCAGGTCTGTAACTGCTTGGCCCTCATTTACTCATGTCTTATATGCTGGCGACACAGGTCTGAATCTGCTTGGGTCACATTTACTCCTTTCCTATATGCTGGTGACACAGGTATGTAACTGCTTGGGCCACATTTACTCCTTTCTTATATGTCGGTGACACAAGTCTGTAACTGCTTGGGCCATATTTACTCCTTTCTTATATGCTGCTGACACAGGTCTGTAACTACTTGGGTCACATTTACTCCTGTCTTATATGCTGGTGACACAGGTTTGTAACTGCTTGGGCCACATTTACTCCTGTCTTATATTCTGGTGACACAGGTCTGTAACTGCTTGGGCCATATTTACTCCTGTCTTATATGCTGGTGACACAGGTTTGTAATAGCTTGGGCCCCATTTACTCCTGTTTCATATGCTGGTGACACAGGTATGTAACTGGTTGGGTCACATTTACTCCTTTCTTATATGCTGGTGACACAGGTCTGTAACTGCTTGGGTCACATATACTCCTGTCTTATATGCTGGCGACACAGGTTTGTAACTGCTTGGGCCACATTTACTCCTGTCTTATATGCTGGCGACACAGGTTTGTAACTGCTTGGGCCACATTTACTCCTGTCTTATATGCTGGCGACACAGGTTTGTAACTGCTTGGGTCACATTTACTCCTGTCTTATATGCTGGCGACACAGGTTTGTAACTGCTTGGGCCACATTTACTCCTGTCTCATATGCAGGCGACACAGGTTTGTAACTGCTTGGGCCACATTTACCCCTGTCTTATATGCTGGTGACACAGGTCTGTAACTGCTTGGGTCACATATACTCCTGTCTTATATGCTGGAGACACAGGTTTGTAACTGCTTGGGCCACATTTACTCCTGTCTTATATGCTGGTGACACAGGTCTGTAACTGTTTGGGCCATATTTACTCCTGTCTTATATGCTGGCGACACAGGTTTGTAACTGCTTGGGCCACATTTACTCCTGTCTTATATGCTGGTGACACAGGTCTGTAACTGTTTGGGCCATATTTACTCCTGTCTTATATGCAGGTGACACATGTTTGTAACTGCTTGGGTCACATTTAATATTGTCTTATGTGCTGGCGACACAGGTCTGTAACTGCTTGGGTCACATTTACTCCTGTCTTGTATGCTGGTGACACAGGTCTGTAACTGCTTGGGTCACATTTAATCCTGTCGTATATGCTGGTGACACAGGTATGTAACTGCTTGGGCCACATTTACTCTTGTCTTATATGGTGGTGACACAGGTTTTTAACTGCTTGGGCCACATTTGCTCCTGTCTTATATGCTGGTGACACAGGTTTGTAACTGCTTGGGTCACATTTACTCCTTTCTTATATGCTGGTGTCACAGGTCTGTAACTGCTTGGGTCACATTTACTCCTTTCTTATATGCTGGTGTCACAGGTCTGTAACTGCTTGGATCACATTTACTCCTGTCTTATATGCTGGTGACACAGGTTTGTAACTGCTTGGGCCAGATTTACTCCTGTCTTATATGCTGGTGACACAGGTATGTAACGTCTTGGGTCACATTTAATCCTGTCTTATATGCTGGCGACACAGGTATGTAACTGCTTGGGCCACATTTACTCCTTTCTTATATGCTGGTGACACAGGTCTGTAACTGCTTGGGCCACATTTACTCCTGTCTTATATGCTGGTGTGATCCATTGCATACGCCACTCAGCTGGTACTTCACCAGAATGCAGCGATTTTCTAAACAAAAATTAAAAAGGAGCTAGTTTAGAAGAAAGTTCTTTCAATATTCTACTTGGAATGTTATCAGGGCCACCTGATTTTCTAGGGTTTATAAATAAATAGATATACAGATAGATGTATGTATTTATTTTCCCAATATTGTACAGTACAAAGTAATAATACATGTAAAACATACATATAAACCTATAATGTAATTACGTGACGCAATAGTTATTTAGATTACGTTTGTACCATATTTGGTGTAGGAGACACCTATTAAAACTATTAAATAGTCGCTATCATAGGGGCCACCTTGGGGTTTGGTAATTGTCTATCTTTTATAGAATTCGTAAGTTATTGTATTCCATTGACGCCCCATTGCCCAATCCTATTTAGATGCTTACATAGTCATGTGTGTTTTTGTTAATGATTGCTTCTTCACGGGTGTAGTAAGTAGTGAATGTATGGGTACAATGTAATATGTTTATATCATTGGGTAGCTTCTCAATATCCACAACATTCATTAAAAGAGTATAATTTCTGGAAAATTACAACCATCAAGATTTCTATTTCTATTAGGACAATCGGTTTATTTTGTGAAAACCGATTTGAGTTGCCTAGTTGAAATGGAAGATTAACGTATAGAATCAAATTAAACCTGCTATTAGATGGGATATACCAACTGAATCTGGTTGTTGAGGCTTTCTTTATATAACGCCAAAACGGTTTTATGTTACCATCGTCCTGAACAGTCTGAAAAATACCACTGAGGTTCTGCCAGTTATAACTTTTCGTTTCCGTTTTCTAGTTTGCTTTATTCCTTGTATTTTAGCCAGTGTGTCGAGTATTTAGAATGTCTTGCCCAATTGTAGAAACGTTGTTTTCTTCCTAAAATACAGTTTATTTTCAAGCTACTTAACAACCAAGGTAAATGTATTATGGTTCTAGACGTAGTGTGTATATGTAACGACCACGGGTGATTCATTGGGAGCCTCTCACTTGATTACATGACACATCCAGTATAGTCGCCTACGATGTTTCTGCTGCATCTAGGTTTCTGCTGCATTTCTATAATTTGCTGGACAGGGGCGGATCCAGAGATAAGAGTCTTGGGGAGACCCAAAGACTTCAAGTGGCGCCCGATGCAAATTCATATTTGGTGGTCTGTGCCGGACCTACAGAACGACTTCGCTGTCGCGCTGTCAGATCATGACATCGGAAGATGTGGGGTGCTGTTTTATTTTTTCGTCGCTGCGTCGCAGTTACTTCAGCGTCTTGTATACGGAAGCATATTTAGGACTTAAGTGAAAATAAATAAAAGTCGTAATTACGAGATTTAAAGTCGTAATTACGATATTAAAACGTCATTATTACGAGATTAAAAACTCGTCTCTCTGTCTTTTAAATGAAAATTTAAACAAATATCATACATACCTATAATAGACTGATAATCATGTTAGTGCTACGTTTAATCTTATCACAACAATTTTTTTGCATAAATTGTGTCACGGGAAATAGAGACACTGAGCAGATGGGGCGGGATTTTGGCAACTATGATGCCCAGTAATGATTGAATAATAAAAATGTGACTGTGTAACTTAGATTTGCTTTATACCGCAAACCATATGCACAATTAATTTATTTTAGGATTGTGAAGACATTACTGACAGAGAAAGTGCCATACGAACTTATTTCGAGTTAAGATTACAACAGTAACAAATCCTTTTCTTCTTGGCGCTACACTATAATATTTACGTTTAATGCGACAACTGTATGTGACATATGAATTCATATGATAAACTTAAGCCATATGGCATGCGTATAAATTGGTGTATCGATGGTTTCCGCGGACAAAAACTGGATCGAAGCATACAATACCAGCAGTAACCAAACAGCGATCGCGGGTTATTATATGAATGCTGTAGAAGAATTGGATGGCTGCCTACGTCGGATTAGGGCAGAAACGGGGACGGAAAACATCTACGTGGAACACATGCAAACATTCTTAAGCGGTTTCGATTAGAAATACAATGGAAGCTGCTTCTTGTACGGTCGCAGTACATCCAATCAACACATATAATGCTGGTGGAGCATTGTAAGGAAACAGTGCGCTCAGTACTGTATCACAATACTTGAGACAGTCAAAGAAAACGGCTACTTCGTTGGCGATTATTTGGACAATATATATATATAATACATAATAACATATATATATAATAAATAACAAGTCGATATAACGGCTTTTTCGTAGTCGTTATACCAAGATAAAAAGTCGTAATTACGACTTTATAATCTCGTAATAACAACTTTTTAATCTCGTAATTACGACTTTTATTCGCGTAAGTACGACTTTCAACATCGTAATAACGACTTTTAATCTCGTACTTACGATTTTTATTAATTTTTACTTAGGTCCTAAACATGCTTCCGTACTTGTAACCGAAACGTGTGGAACGATGACATATTGCCAAGGTCTACGGGGGCACGACAATTTTGTTAGACATATCGGTCACTAGAAATAACGGACGTCTAAAAATTTGCAACACATATTTGTTTTCAAATTAAAAGGAGGTAAGCAGGTTTTTAGGAATATTTTGATAGCGAATGCAGATCACGTGAAATATCGGTGACGATGTTGTAGATATCCGTAATATTTCAATATATCGGATGAAATTGTATAGGCAACCGTTAACACTAATCACCACAGGAAAGTTATCGAGCAACCCGTGGGCGTGGTGTTTATACACTTGAACATCTCCCTTCATCTTCCATATTGGGACAAGTAACCCTGTCAACCACTCTTCTGGTACTTTACCTTGCCTTACATGTATTCTTTGTCCAGCTGGTTCCACTCTTCCCTGCTACCATTAGCATCTCAACACGCATCTCATCGATACCAGGTGCTCGATCTCCCCTTCTTCATCCCTTTTAACTCAGTTTGCATCTCTGTATCAGTAATATAAGCGAACTACACTTTCCCTTCTACATACGGTGGTAATTCCAAGTCATTGTTATTTCTTTCCTGGTTCAGAAGTTTCTTGAAGTAGTTTTCCCAGACCTTCAACACTGCTTCTTGTTCTGTCACTAATTTCCCATTTCTATCTTTGATCACTGTCCCACCTTTCACCTTCTTACTATTCTCATCCCTGTATTGGGCCATTCTGTTTATCATCTTCTTTCCACCATCCTCGTCTAGCTTGCTGTACACATCTGCTTCCATGTCACTCCTCGCCTTATCAACAGCTGTCTTTGCTGCTTTCTTTTTGTCCGTATATGTGTATCAGTCTTGCATCCGGTTGATTTCCCCTCTCCTTGATCTTCTCTATTTCTTTCCATGCTTCCTTCTTTTCACGCACTGCTTCTTCAACTTCGTTTGTCCACCATCCTTGATTACTACTTCTAGACACTCCGCCATTTCCCGATGTTCTTCGTAGTGTAAGTATTTACACAAAAAACTCAGCTTTGCGTTTCTTTACATTCAATTATAAATTTTAAGAAATAAGTGGTTCTGATTAACAATATCGACTCGTTGCATAATAATTCCTAAAATCATTGGTGAAAACTACATAATTTTATTGTGTTTGCGTACAGCAGAAACCGAGTGGGCCAGTATACATGGTCTGAGAATAATGTATTATGTCTCTTCATTTGAAAACAATCTGATTTAGAATTTAGACCACTTATATAACTTCCTAGAGTCCTAGACCTATTATTAGTACTAGTAGGTCTCGGTTGACGTTGCTTATGTTAAGTCTTCAGTCTTGAAAGTGTCGTTTCTCCATACAGCCCCTTCTGGGGCTAACCTAGGAGTTGTGCAGTGCGCATTGCGAAGTGTGCGTGAAACTGGATTTTGACAAAATAATTTTAAAAACGTAAAACAATAATTGTGTAAACCAAGCCAAGGGCAATAATTTTTGCAGATTAAAAACAGTTTATGTTTGTATATATATACTCACCTCCGGAATATTCGGGGCATGTCAAAATTCGTGGTACCGAAATCTAGTGTCCTAACGCTTTTGGCCTATTTTAATACACTACGTGGTCTCGCACTGATTCACGTGACACGCGAACAATTTACACAGCGTAATTTTGACGCAGGCGTCTACGACGAGATTTGTATTTTCGCCGGTATATTTTCGTAAGAACTTCACTGAAAACAACTTGTGTAATAGTTTGTTTGCAGAAAATGTAAGGATTACGTGTTAGAGATTTAGCACATATATCTTACAGAAGAATTTGGTCAGGTTTTACTAAAATGTCAAAACACAATTGGACCCACGAATATTGCCCACGCCAGGATACTGCAACTATAGGAGTATAGACTACTATAGTAGTATAGTCTATAGACTATGACTATGTCTATGACTATAGTCTGGTAAGGTGGGATGGAGCGACAAGGTTGGTGGTACTCAGAGCTTGTTGAAATGGATATAGTGTGGGTAGGCTAATTTATTATTATTATTATTTATGGGGGGAAGATTCCATGCTCCTATAACTCTAGGATAAAATGAATAAGCATATACATTTATGCGTGCATGTATTTGAATGTTTTTTTGTGATCGCTGTTTCGTGTTAGGGAGCATGAGTGATATAACTATAGTATAACTTACTATAAGTCATAATAAGATGTTTAACTAAGTTCGTTTGCTTAAATAAGTTAAAACCCTTTATTGGATTAATTATTTCAACTTTTCCAAATACAAAATTCTTCAACTCCTATGTTATGATAATATATATATCCAACAGACCATATACAGAAAAAATATATGAATTAAATATTAATATACACTAACTTGATATGGCAGCACTGATTTTGTATTGATTAGTGTTTTTTTTAAATGGCAATAGACCAAGCAAAAAGTTTAAAAGTGGTACGTTGCCTCAGGCTCAGGGCAACAACGTCCACTAAAGGGTTTTAAGTTAGCAATATGTTTCCCTTGCTATTTGCGAATAAATAAACAGTATGACATGCAGGTTATACATATATCTTACCTGTTAGATGTTGAACTAGTTTACTGGAAATACTTATGAACAGAACACATATAAAGAAAAACATATCAATTTAGCACACCGAAACAAACCTCTGATATCCCGCAATGCACCGCTACAGTATAACATTTTGTTGGTGATGGGGACCATTCATTTATTTATGAGCACGACAAATTTGCGGTTTAGGCTAAATACTACGAGTGAAAACCAACATTAGTTCTACTGAGTTTAGATCCTGTACTATTATATATATATATATATATATACATATATATGTATATATATATATACATATCTATATATATATATATATAGACCGGCCAAATCCAAATTTAATTTCGTAAAAGACGCCTGCATTCAAAAAAGTGCGTCCTATTTGCTCTGTGTAAATCAGCCTATGTATCTAAAGCGTGTCACGTGAGTCCCTATGAGATGAGGCAGTGTATTAAAATAGGCTAAGAGCGGTAGAACACGAGATTTCAGTAACACGATTGTTTGTCTGGCATGATTGTTCCGGTTGTGAGTATATATAGTAGTATATGTGTATATATATATATATTCATCAGGTCATCCATGATCCTGAACAGTGCTTTGACCCTTTGTTGACCCTTTGTTGTTACGTGCACATTCATATATATATATATATATATGATATAGTTGACCCTTTTTTGTTACGTGCACACATATATATATGTATACACTTCCTATATATATATATATATATATGATGCCAGAAAACGCATTGCCCGTGCAAGACTGCCCATAATGCACGTACTCAGCGTTGACAGTTTGCATATATATATATATATATGAATGTGCACGTAACAACAAAGGGTAAAAGCACTTTCAGGATCATGGACGACTTGAAAAGAAAAGCTGCTCCAAAACTTGTCCAGTCCTGTGTCTGGTGTTGCACAACTGGCAGCTAGATGACTTCCTCGTCCACTTCACATGCAAAGTGTTAGACATTCGCAGCCAGTTAGCGAGTAGGCGCCTGCAAACTGTCAACGCTGAGTACGTGCATTATGGGTAGTCTTGCACGGGCAATGCGTTTTCTGGCATCACCACAGACGCCGTTCTCTCTTTGGTAAGGATGTGTCCAACAAAATCCAGCGCGCCTGATCCACTTCCTACCTCACTCGTGAAAGCCAACATTGACGTTCTTGCGCCGACATTAGCTACAATCATCAACATTCGCTCGAGTCTGGGTCCGTGCAGGCCAACTTCAAACATGGTGTGATCACATGATTAAAGAAACCAAACCTTGATTCAATCTCGATGAACAACTACCGGCCTATATCAAACTTGTGATTTGATGGATATTTTCCAAAATGCATACAGACAATATCACAGCAATGAGACAGCACTGGTGCGCATTCAGAATGACCATCCCCTTCCCTTGACAAAGGGAAAGGTGAGCTGACAGTGTTGCTCAATGTGAGTGCGGCGTTTGATACTGTTTACCACTCGATGTTAATCAACCAGCGGCGCAGCATAGGCATTGCACTGAAAAAGCTGGAGTCTTGCTTATTGAACCGGACTCAGTCAGTGTGTATTATTGGCCACAACTAACATAGAATACTGATCGAGTCTGGCATCCCACAAGGGGCTGTGCTGGGCACAATCCTCTTCTCCATCTACACTCTGTCATTGGGTATTCTCTTCAGAAAGCACAAGCAGCAATACCATATTTATGCAGATGACGCCCAACTGTATGTTGACCTGAGTGGAACGCGGGATGGAGAAGCCGCTATTGTGGTTGACCGCATCGAGCGATGCATCGAAGAATACCTACCCATGTAAACGTCAATTGGTTTTGGTTAATAGGTGGGTACCAGTGTTCTCAGTGTACATTACGTTCTGCGGTCCATAACTGACACATGCATTGGATTGAAGGAAGCAATCTTCATTATTTGAACACTACTTATAACGCTGGTTTAATTCAATTGTAGAGATTAATTAAATTGCTAATTAATATGCCTAATTTATTATATATGTAATACAATTATAATTGTTAATTACTTTTGTTTGGTTGTTATCGAAAATGTTAAACCTGCAATATCAGTTCAATTTTATCCTCCTCGCTTTTCTGAATAATTTCCCGAAAAGCAAAGCTATCAAGTATCCATTATTGTATCCTAGTTCGTTGGTGCACTTGTGCCACTTCGTTTTGTTGAAATTAATAAACAAACTGCGAACTATTTCGAATTTGGTTTCGCGTCGAAGGAGTCGAAACTACCAACACTTACTTGAACTTGGACATGCATCTGGAAGTGGAAACTTGATATAATAGTATCGTGTTCGCGAATTTGGGCGAGACTGACCTCTGACCCTCAAGACTGGTGCCTCGATCAAGCCGTTTTTGTTGATAATACAGTGTTCGCAAGTGTTTATATAACACGTTCTTATTTTATGGAATTTACGCCGGCGATGGGACGTCCTCGGACATATGCCACCGACTCAGCGAAAAAGGGCCAAATTATGCATACAACGACAATATTCGCGCCAGACGGTTTATTTGGGATAAACCAATAAGGATTTATAGAACGACACAACTTCACAAGTCACAAAAGAAATAGCTGCAGTAAGACGTACTAAGTCTAAGAACAGACGCTGCGTTCGCAAAACTTCTTCTAGAGACAGGTTAGTAATTTCAAAGGAGTCAGCCACGCATATTTATTCGTATGAATATAATATGAATTATTATGTTGCTTATTATGTTCAGAAAACCACCACCCCTCAATACTGTGAAAATGTCCATAACTATAACCTTAGCCTTAGGCTTAGGATACCTTAGGACTGTTCTGATCGCAGGATCCTCTCGGTTCCTCAATGATCAGATCTTCTTCTTCGGGGTCTAGTGTTAAGGGTTTGTGTTTTCCGGTTCCAATGTTTAATGTTAGTGGGGCTTCATAGTCGTATAATATCTCCTGGGTTGACCAGAATTTATCAAGGCGGTTTTTAAATGAATTTATTGATTTTGCTTGTATTACTGAATCAGGTAAACTGTTCCATGGTTCAACCACTCTAAGCGGGAATGCATTTTTTCTTATGTTTAGTTTTGCTCTTTGGTTGAACAGTTTAAGGGAGTGTCCTCTGTTACTGGATCGTGATGCCACATCCTCCCACTTAGGAAGGTTTGGTGCAGATTTGTTGTCATATATGTGATGCATTATTTTATACACTTCAATCATGTCACCTCTTAACCTACGATATGTTAATGTGGGTAACTTAAGTAATTTTAGTCTTTCAATATATGATAAGTCCCTCATACCAGGTAGTTCTTTTGTGGCTCTTCTCTGGACATTTTCTATGGCTATTTTATGTTTCGTCTTAAATGGATACCATATTGCTATTGCATAATCTAGGTGGGATCTAACCATAGTCTTGTATAGTGGCAAGAAAGTGTATGTATCTAAGAATTGAAAAGTTCTTCTGATTACTTTTGTCATTCTGGTTGCTTTATTAACCACTTGGTTGATGTGATCATCAAAAGAAAGTTTTGAATCAATAATTACTCCTAAATCTTTTTGTTTGTCTGTGGTGACAAGAGCATGTTTGACATTATTTGTTGCCATAAAATATTTACTTTCACCAATATTATTTTTCCCAATTTCCATGTGTACACATTTATCAGGATGGAATTTTAACAACCACTTTTCGCTCCATTGTTCTAGTATGCTTAAATCATGTTGAAGTACATCCTGATCATCTATATGTGTTATTGTTCTAAATATCTTTATGTCATCAGCAAATAGAAATGTATTTGAATTTGTTAGATCTGGGAGGTCATTAACATATAGAGCAAAAAGTAAGGGTCCTAGAACGGAACCCTGGGGTATCCCTGATATTACCTCTTTCCAGCTAGACTCATCTCCATTTACTGAAACTTTTTGTTTTCTATCTGTGATGAATGATTCTATCCAGTTAATCAGTTCTTCTGAAATGTTGAAGCTTTTTAATTTGCTAATTAATCTTTTGTGTGGCACGGTATCAAAGGCTTTTTTAAATCCATATATATAACATCAGTGTGGTTGCCCTTATCCATTTCTTTAGTCCAGTCATCTATTATTTTGATTAGTTGTAGAACTGTTGATCGGCCAGATATAAATCCATATTGTTTTTGACTAAATAGATTATTTACTTTCATGTAGTTTGTAATGTGATTTCTAATAATTTTTTCCATACATTTACATACTATGCTTGTTAAACTTATTGGGCGGTAGTTACTAGCTAGTTTCTTGTTTCCATTTTTATAAATTGCTGATATTTGAGCCTCTTTCCAGTCATTGGGAATGCAGGAAGTTTTAATCGACGTTTCAAAAATTAGTTTTAAGAGTTGACAAATACTTGCTGACAACTCATTAAGTAGCCTGGCGCCTATTCCATCTGGGCCAGGCGATTTGCTTATATTAAGTTGTTTTAACGTCAGTAGTATTATATTTTCAGTTAGTTTTAATTTGTCCATCGCATGTTTATTGTTTACTTTAGGTATGGTTGGTATAGGCCCTGACTGTTCTTTGGTGAATACACTGGAGAAATAGTCAGCAAGTATATTTGCTTTTTCTTCATCTTCATTTGTTGTTTGAGATTTTAGGTTGGTGGGGTCTATGTTCAGTTCCCCAATTCCTTGTTTGATTGTAGTTTTTGATTTATAATATTTCCAAAAGACTTTGGGGTTTTTCTTGGTCTGGGATGCTAGATTTCGTTCAAATTCCTTTCGGAGCTTTCTGGTTAGAGCTCGGATTTTATTTCTGCTTTTACAATACTCTAGATATTTTGTTCCATCCCTTGTTTCCATGTATCTTGTCCATAATCTATTTTTACGTCTAATTAGTTTCCTTGTATTAGCATCCAGGGGGAAGTTTCCCTTTCTATTATTTGGAACTATTTGTTTAGGTACATACTTATCTTCTAATGAGTTTAGTACTGTTTTGAAGATTTCCCATTGACCGTTAACATTATCCTTACAGTCTTTAAATTTGTCTTCCCAGTTAATATTTGAACATTCTATTCTCATTGCATCATAGTTTGCCACATTATACAGCTTCCTTTTTTAGTGTAATTACTTGTTATAAAGTTGCACACTATACTGAATTTGAGTACACAATGGTCACTTTTGCCCAGAGGGCTAAGGTACTCTAATTCTCCTACATTATTTTCGTCATTAGATAGAATCAGATCTAACAGGTTTGTGTTAATTGTGCCTCGTCCTCTGGTGGGGTTTGACACGTGTTGAACCATGTAGGTGTCTCTAAGGCATTCCACAAATTTGAAATTTAAATTGTTGGGGTTATTTGATTTGGTCGTCCAATGATTCCAATTTATTTCAGGGAGGTTGAAATCTCCAGTAATTACGATGTGAGAGTATTGTTGTTGTGATATTGATCTGATCATATTTAGAAGTTCTACATTATTTTCTTCAGATCCCCCATCGCTTCTGTATATGCATCCAAAAAGAAGTTTATTTTTATTCTTTAATTTGATTTCTATAAATAAGCATTCTTTGAAAGTTGTGACTAGGTTTATGTACTCTGCATGCAGGGAATTTAGCACATATATTATAATACCTCTTCCTTCAGTATTTTCTAAATTTTTTGAGAATAACATGTAACCTTCTAAGGAAAATTCTGGTGTTGTTACAGAACATTTAGGGTTTTTGGATTTTACTTCATTAATTGCTATTATGTGGGGTTTTAGTTCTTTAATTCTTTGTTCAAATTCATTTTGTTTGTTTCTTAATTGGTCAGCATTGGTGTAAAAACATTGAATGCTGCCTATCTCATTAAGATTATGTTTGTTTACATTCGTTTTCCCATCTGTTGTTCTAGGTGGATATGTACTCTTTATTGGCTTTTCCTTATCTTTTTTATTCTTCTTTCCCATGGTGGACCCCTCACTCTGTACAGGTATTCCCCCGACTCATCTGCTGCTTCCTGTCTCTTTGCTTCTTCATAGAGCTTTTTAGATTCTTCTCTTTCTTGTTTGGTTTTGTCGTGGTCAATTTTTATATTTTTGAACTTATCATTTTCCTTGATGTGATGGAACTTTCGAAGAAGGGTGCGTTTTTTGTCAATGTGCGTTACTGTAATCAGTACTGGTCTGGGGCTGTTTGCATTTTCTTTGGCTTCCCCGAGCCGTCGGATTTCTGTGATGTCAGTGTCTGTAAAGTTATTGTCTACTTCTGTACAGATTTCTAGGATTTGTTCTTTGTCATGTTGTTGTCTTGTGGTTTTTAGTTGTGATGTTGTTTCTGGCAGGTTGAAAATGATTACATTGTTTAATCTTTTTTCTCTTTCTTTTGTTTCAATGTTTTGCTCCTTTACTTGTAGTTGTACTACTTTTTTCACTTCATTTGGGTTAATGGTTGGCTTTGTTTGGGCTTGTGTTGGGCTCTTTTCTTCTACCTTGGATTCTGAGATAATTTCTCTCACTCTTCTCTCGTCGACTTTGGATCCAAGTTCTTTTTCTATTTCGTTTATTCTGTCTTCCAGTTTCTTTAGGAATTGCTCGCATCTCTCCTCACAGCTCTTTTCATTTTTGAGATTTTTTATTACTTTTGAGTCACAGGGTGGACAAAACCAATGTATTTACTGTTTGTCTGTCATTAGTTTATATTCTTTATCGTTTATGTCCACACATTCAATACAAAAATTTTTCTCGCAGAATTCGCACTCTAGCAGTTTATGGTTTGGTCCTTTGAAATTTTGTTTACACCCTGTGCATGTCCAAACTTCATCATCAAGAGTTGTCCACTGAAAATCAGTTTTTCTTTTTGTCCTTGGTTTTTTTTTTGCAGGTTGCCATGACCTACTTTAGTTTTATATCCCTTATTATAATATTTATTTAGTATTTTAGAGTTGTGCAAGGGATCAAGGCAGTGCTGGGAGAAGATGTTGAGTAGTTATAGAATGATGCCCAGGGCGACTCTGGGTTTAATGAGTTGCCTTGATGAACAAGCCAGATTAGTATAAAGTGAAGATTTGTGCAGGATGGTTGAAGAAATGTGTTTATGTCTAACTAATTAATAATGATTATGCCTACATAATTTATAATGTTTGTCTACACAATTGTAGTGGCTTTAACAAAGATTGTATGTTAAGCGTTGCTTAGGTAGTTAGGGTGCTTTCTTATGTTTACTTTTAGTTGTGGCGGGAACATTTTGAATATGAGTTGCGTTATAGTTACGATCCTAAGGGTAGAAGTTTTCTATTTCTGTTATTAATAACAGTATGGGGTTTGAATTGTGCTGTGAGTTTATGATGAGATTTAGTGCCGCTGGTGTTGCTACGTACGCGCCTTGTACAGGAACCGGAAACCAATCTGTAACATGTATCGATAGCTTGCGACTGATTTATGTGAGAGAGCAGAGAATTACCGTTACTATACAAAGAATTGCAGCCCATGTTTTGTTAAGTTACAAATTCTTTTGTATATGTAAATTATAGAAGTTCTGTTTTTTGTTGTTTTTTATTTTGGTCTTTCATGAAAAAAACCACATCAAAAACATTACAATTTATCAATTACATGCTATCAGGAAATTGTATGTATCTTACAACAATATATTTCGAATCGTGTTAGGTTATGACAGATACTGTAGTGCTAGTAAAATGTTTGTTAACAATAATTTACCTAACTGTTCTGCTGTTATTATAAATTTAACATATATAGATCTATATGCCGACTGCAGTTCTCAAAAAACATATTGATTCGTAGCATTATTAATAGTAACGTGAAATACATGTCTAGAATATGGAAATACTGGTTCAGTTCCCAGTATATACATTTTGTTGACGGGTGATTTTTATTCTGTACATTGTAACTGTTGTTTATAACACAACTATAGAACTTATAAGTTGCATGGAGTCTGTGAATAAAGCAATTATTATTATTATACTTCTACATTCATACATTTTGTAGAACAATTTTGTAAATTTATTTTCCGTTTCATTTAATTAATTCACTTCATCTTACTTTGCATGATTCAATTTAAATACAGAGTTGGCAGCTAGGTTTCTGACAGGACAGTTTACAAATTGTTTGCACGTTGATGATACTGAAACCACAGAGGCTTTGCTTCAAGGAACATACTTTTTCAGTCAGAAACCTCTAGTTAATAACCACAGTTGCAAGTAGCTGAAAGGCCATAATCATTTTTGTTTGTTAAGTCAAACCAGGAAATCCATAATAAAATGCCTTTGTTGCTCTTATAAGAGACATGACTAACTGCTGGAATCTTCTTCTAAAGACTTACAGTGATTCAGCCAGCCTTTAGACAAGTTTAGCCAGCTTGCAGTGGAACCTTGCAGTCCAGCTAAAGAACAAAGGGTATATTGATCCTTGGATGGTAACAGGTGGTAATCCACCCTCTAAGTAAACAGAAGAACTTTGTGGACACTGCCAGGGGTTCACCCACTGCCAGCCAAATGTCCTCGTTAATTAGCTGTGTTAGGTGTTTTTCAAATAAAATTACTTTGTGACTTTGTTTCCTGTAAATCTTCTTTCCAGCCCATCTGTGTTCTACCTGTACTTAGTTAATAAGTTGACACTTGTAAATTGTCTATTTGTTTGTTACGTACTACACTTTTACAATATATATATACAATAATAACTTTGCCACTCTCATATCATTGTAATTGTTTAACAACTGGGCAAATGACCTTTTCACACTTGAGTGCTTGACAAATGACCATTGGGCAAAAGACTGTGCAACATATTTTTACCTAATTTAATTAAGTTAATGAAATTTAAAAGTTTACAAGTTACATACCACACACACACATATAATATTATATATATTGACGGGTAGTAGTACTGTCAAACCATGTTCATTTTCACAAATAATCTGTCCCATTCCATATTCCAATTCATGACTTTGTTTGACAGCTTCAACACAAAAAAGCGAACTACCTCAACACCACTGCAGCCATCACATATGACAAGATCTGAGGTGGCTCTATCGAGCTTCAGTGGTCGTAGCAAAGGCAACTCAGGTGTCCAGTCACTTCCTGCAGCTGGATGCAGCTCAGGACAGTTAGAACAAACGTAAGTATTAATTGATGCTGCTATGCAAACGTGATATATAAATATACATATAAATCATAGCATAATAATTGGAAGATATCCAAACATATGTGATTGGTTTTAACAATTATGTTTTATTCTGATCAATCTTATGTGGGTACATTTACACCATCTTTGGTTGATAGGGCTTTTGTGAAACTTTCAATCATTTGCAGTTTACTTTTTGAATTTAAAGTTCTATTTATAAAAAAATAATTTGGAATATTTCTGTTGCAAACATAAATTCGTATATACAGTGCAAGTAAATACACATGAAACAATATAGCCAAACCTTCGAGTGATTGTACTTTCATAATAATCATGCCTATGCAGTGGCAAAAATGTTTCAATAGCACCCCCCATCTTCCGATATCACCACTCCAGCCGAGATAGCAGAGCGGCTGAAGTTATACTAACTTATAGTTATGACAGCTCGGTAGTGGCAAAATTTAGAGTACACCATTTGGTTCGGCCGCAAGTGGAGGTTTTTGTGCCCCCCCAGACTCGATTTCTGGATCCACCCCTGTATGTGATAGTTTTGTTTGTGTGCATTTTGTAGTAATGGGTGTCCTTGTTAAATTGCATATTGTTGTTAGAAATGCATGTGAATTAAAGTAAAGACAATGTAAAGTAAAAACGTTTTATTGAAACTATTTGATGAGATTGACTACAAAATTAAAAGCACAATAGAACTACAGGTACAATCACTGCACTTGATATGTATAATGTAATAATTTTTAATATCACATGCACATAAAATGCAAAACAACAATAGAAACAAAAATTAGGAAGAGGTTGAAAAAATGTCAGGTACATATAAAAAACAAACAGTTACTTTTATCATGATTCTTTGTTTAAAAAAAAACACTAGTACACGTGATATCAAATGCTAGTTTTAGTTTATACATGCCTTATATGTTTACAACTCACAAAATTAGTGACTAAACAATCATGTGTATTTAACATCAATTTTTAATATTTAATGCCCATAAAATGTAAACCAATGAGAAAAAATTACTTAGAAAGATGTTTAGTTGACCAAATGTAATATCAAATAAAATAACTATGTTACGATTCTTTATTAAAAAAACATCAATATGATATAAAGTTCAAAAATTGTGTAGTTTGTGCAATGCTTGGTGTGTTTACAATTCGCAAAAATAGTGACGAGACTAGACAGGGTCATCGCCATGTGACTAAGAATTACATATACAATCACTACATGCTACATCGCTCCAGTTTACTGAGCTGTATGAAGAGTACCTGCTACAGACAGTGGTGGATAGTCTTCGCATAGTAATTTCAGTGTGGCTGAATGCTTCCCACATAAGTCAAGGTGGTGTTTTCGATTTAACAGGTCTGCCAGGGAGTAAAGTGTAAAGCGCTTTGAGCAATCCTGAGGACTGGATACTACACCATATCAGAACTAACCTTACACAAGTGTTGTTTAATTACCATGAGAAATGAAAATGTAACGTAAATTATTTGTGAAAATATAAAACAGTGATAAAAAAGAATAATTTATAAAGAAAATGATATTTGGCATGATAAATATATAACAGTCCTCATGATACATAGATAATTTAAACAAGTAAAATGCTGCTGTCAGCGTATCAACAGATTGTTGTTGAAAACTGTAAAAAGGCTTTCAATACCATTACTTCATCACAAACTTGTGTTGTATATAACAAGTACCTGGTGTATGTTGGAAGAACTCTGACTGCCACTGACTATCAGCAACACAAAGACAATGAAACCCTACCACTGCAACAATGCTGGATAATTAATGTATTTTTTTATGGACACTGCTAAATGTTATAGTTGAATTGAATACAAATACCTTGTATTATTGATTTTTGATAAATGTGTTGTCACGTATAAAAATATCATACATGTCAGAGCCGTGCTAATTGTCACTTTTTCTCCGGTATAGGTAGATGCAGATGTACAGCAAAAAGTCAGGAAGCTGGTATGCAGTATCATCAAAGACAGCGAAAACATACAGTGATGTCATCGATATCTAAACTGATGTAGTTCACCGAAGAATGCTCGACGCTGAACCTCTCTCACAGCATTGAAAGTTGTCCGAAGACTCATGCCATATCTGCCAGACCCTGGCACCCACCGTTCCATCACCAACTGCAGAGCTAGTCAGGCGTCACCACATTCTTATGTCAAGCAACCTGCATTCTACATTGGTTTTCAGTCAGTCAAGCTAACTGACTGATCTGGAAGCCAGTGTACACCCCATCGGCACTGGGGAATCTGTCACGGATGCAACACACGACACAATTGGGATCACTCGGTGGACATTCACATAACAAACTGTTAATATGCAGCATATTGCATGGCTATAGAATCTTGTCCGAGATCCTGGATATACAACTGCCCAGTATGCCATATTAACTTAGAGAGCTAATAGTACTAAGCACACTAGTTCAATCTCCTGTAAAGAAAAGCATATATTCAGTAAACAAAAACAGATCATAGTAGTGTTGGGAGTAAATAATTATGGAGTTGTTCATCGTCATAATTAATAAATATAAAATAATGTTTCATATATGATCTGCAGCATTTCACAAGAAAAGAGGCAGCAAGAAATGTTCTACTACAGCTGCATCTATACATGTTGATATCTTAGGAATAGTCGGTGTTTACTGGGGTTGTTCCGGGTGGAGGAAGGGGGTGGGTTGATACAGCATGCAGGCATTAGTGGAATATGCTATTTTTTCAAAATGGTGAATTTGTTTTACTATTTTTCTTTACTAGGTGGTAGTAGTCAATATTATAGACTGATTTGAATTCTGCTAATCAGTAAAACTTTGTTTTGTTTTCAGTATGCAAATTCATGTCAGTGTCTGTCATGTGTAACTACTACACATATTCATGTTTGACATTTTAAGCCTGAGATTTAATGGTCAAGGTGAATGTTGGAAATAACAAAAACAGGTGTTATTGTGAAGCTAACAGTGTATTTTCCTCGTCAAGTATTCATAGGTTCATACTATGTATGTCTACCTTCTTCAAGAATGAATAATTTATTTTATAAATTTAATTCAGAGTCATCGCCATATATGCTAAATACTTTTTAAAGTTGTATTAATATGTCTGTGTTGATACACTGGGTATAATATACAAGTGCAGAAGTCAACCTAGTTTTTCATGTCTAAGATGTTATTATTAAAATGTGTATGAAAATAAATGTATATTTAAATGTGCACATTACATTTTTTTGATAACTTATACGTGATTGATTGTTATAAATTTGAAATTACCTGGATTGATCAAATGTGGCCCTCCCGCAGACTATGTATCCTCTCTATGTCTGCCTGGCCCGGGTGACTGCCTCTAGCCCCTCCTCTGCCTCTTTTCAGTCTCATTCATGGGTTGCAGTGTGGCATCTAGTAATATAATAATTCAAGTGACGTATTATGTATTTATATATTGCTGTGGTGAGAATATATACATATATTGGTAAATACAGAATAATAGTTGGCATATGTCAGTTGAAAGATATCACAGGATACCAATTAATGCATTACATACACTATAGCCAGGCATCAAGGACCACAATGAAAATAAGTGCATGCATTTTCCAATGTAATCCTTATATATATATATATGGTGTACTCTAGCTGTATTGATATTTTATGTATTTACACGTTTACATTTATATATTGAAGAAAATCACCATCATGCTTGTCATATAAAAATCTTAATTATTGTGCATAAAATACAATGCAACTCAACAATATTCTGCAGTAATAATATCAAAATATGAGTCACAAAACAATGTTTTAATAATTACGATCACCAATATAATACTCTCGTGTTTGACGTTCTGTTGCACGAAATTACGGATGCTCCCTGACTAAGTTACTTGCACGATCAACAGGGGCCTGCTGCCAAAGCAATGTTTCTTGTCATTACGCACCTCACGCCATCTACTCTCTATATGTATTGTCGGAATAACATAGCTTATTAACAAGATCCTGCGTAACCAAATACAATACATATCAAATATTATGCTCGTTGACGTTGTCACTCTCAGTCTCTGACTGAATCTCTGCGCCATATTGGATAAGTATCACATTTCCGCTTCCTGTATTATTGCGTTGGTTAATTCCATACCTTGTTCCTGTTGTACGCTCTCTTGTTTTGAGATAAGTCTGTTCAATAAATGTTCTCGTCGTTATCGAGTCTTTCCCTTCTATACTGGCGTGGTGGCAGCGTTTTCACTACTGAAGTGGATAGATACTCGTATAGCCAAACAAACGGCACGACGAATGCTTACTTTCTGTACGCAGTAATTAACATTGAACATTGCCGGCATTTGCATACACGATTGAGCTACATGTCAAACGCGACAATGGCTCAGTCACAGAGAGCTCCAAAACAGTGGTCTCTTTCAAAACACGAAACACTGACGTCATATGAGAGCTGGCGTCAAAACCTCCAATATACTCTATCATTGGACGCGAATTTCGCACCATTCCTACTCGACCAGGTAACATGGGGAAAGAAAACTAACACTTCTCCACTCAGAGGATTACTTGACGATACCGAAGACACATCAGGCTTGGTATGGCGAACGGCACAACAAAAAGTCGCGCACTTAGAATTAATGCTTGGGCAGATTGCCAACTTCTGTCCGATCATATCGCGAAATACCATCGTCAAAACCTCGACATCCGTCAACTCCATATGGCAGGCAATCAGACTTCACTTCGGGTTTCAGACAAGCGGCGCTCACTTCATAGATTTCGCCGACATAAAACTTGAATCAGACGAAAACCACGAGGACCTATTCCAACGCCTCCTGGCGTTCGTTGATGATAGTCTGCTGACAGTGGGTGGCGGTATATCACACCGCGACGAGTTCCCGACCGTAGATGAGGACTTATCACCGTCGCTAGAGAACATGATTGTATTGAGCTGGCTTAGACTTATCCACCAGGAGCTACCTAGACTCGTAAAACAGCGCTACGGAACCGAATTGCGGAGCCGCACGCTAGCCAGTCTTAAACCAGAGATCTCTCAGGCCCTACTGGACGAGATCCATTCTATGTCAGAGACAAAAATCCTGAGACAGTCAACCTACTACCAACCACGCACACGCTCTGGGCCCGCTCGCCCACAAAGCTACCAACGAACCCAACGAGCAAAACAATGCCCACTCTGTAAGCAGGCTGGTAGACCGATAGTAGACCACTATCTAAGCGCTTGCAAGTACTTGCCCGAGCAAGACAGACTGTTCATGACTAAGGCACGCAACGTGACAGGACTAAACTGCGAAGACAGCGGAGACGAGGAACCACCGGTGAATGACGGCTACGTCAATGACGTACAAAAAGTGTCGGCGACTTGTCTCGTAAATACGAAACAGTCTCCATTCTTCAAGGCGTTCCATCGTCACCACCCAATACGTCTTACCCTCGACACTGGGGCCGAAACCAACATGATTAGACAGACGGTGGCCAGGTCAATTGGTGCAAAAATCACCAAAAGCTCCTAGCTCGCAAGACAAGCTGATGGTGTAACCCCTTTCAATGTAGTCGGAGAAACAAGGCTCGTGTTATCGCGGGATAATCTTGACCTACACCTAGATGCCCTTGTCGTTAAAGACTTGGATGTCGATGTACTTGCGGGAACACCATTCATGACAACCAATGACATATCCGTTCGTCCCGCCAAAAATCAGATCAGCATTGACGAAACTGTGATACACTACGGGATGGAGAACGTCAACCGTTCCCAATATCACACGATTCGCAGAGCGCAGGCCTATGTGTTGCGTGCGCCACCCGCGTCCACGACTGTTTAGCCAGGCGACTACATAGAACTGTCTATTCCATCAGCATTCGACGATCTTGTAGTGGCGATCGAACCTCGTAACGATCATAAGTCAACATTGCACTACCAAGATTGGCCCCAACCTGCCATTGTCGAGGCAGTCGGGGACAAAATCCGTTTACTAAACACGTGTTCACATCCCTTGAAAATAGGACGCAACGAGCACTTTTGCCAAGTGCGTGGTACCACAGCATGTGACACCAACTACGTGGAAGACATCGTAATCAAAAACACAAGCACACACGCAGCAGACGTGCAATTTCCAGACACTATCGAACTAGACAGTGGCAACCTCTTGTCTGACGACTTGCGCAACCAGTTCCGCAATCTGCATCAACAATTTGACACCGTGTTCAACTCGAAAATCGTAGGATACAACGGGCATGCGGGCCCATTCACAGCAACTGTAAACATGGGACCAGTCCAACCCCCGCAGCGAAAGGGGAGATGTCCGCAATACGCTCGCGACAAACTCGTCGAACTTCAGGAAAAGTTTGATGATTTGGAGGCGGCCGGTGTATTCCGTCGTCCAGAAGATATCGGGGTGGTGGTCGAATACCTTAACCCATCATTTCTCGTACGCAAAGCTAATGGAGGATCACGACTCGTCACTGCCTTCACGGAAGTAGGACGTTACAGCAAGCCGCAGCCTTCTCTCATGCCAGACGTGGATTCGACACTAAGATCCATAGCTTGCTGGAAGTACATCGTTGTATCAGACTTGACGAATGCATTCTATCAGATCCCTCTATCGAAGGACTCACTCAAATACTGCGGAGTTGCGACACCCTTTCGTGGAGTTCTCGTGTACACACGATGTGCCATGGGCATGCCCGGCTCTGAGACGGCATTGGAAGAACTCATGTGCCGAGTCTTTGGTGATCTGTTACAAGAGGGCGTCGTCGCCAAGTTGGCTGACGATTTGTACTGCGGGGGCAACTCGCCACAAGAACTACTAGACAACTGGAGTCGTGTCCTTGATGCCCTTGCTCGATGCGACTTACGACTTTCAGCAAAGAAGACCAGGGTTTGCCCCAAATCAACGACCATCCTAGGCTGGGTGTGGTCAGAAGGTACACTACATGCCAGTCCTCACCGCATCGCTACTCTGGCATCGTGCACACCGCCACAAACCGTTCTGGGACTTCGTTCCTTCGTTGGAGCATATAAAGTGTTGGGACGCGTCATCTCTCAGTGTTCCAAAGTACTTGCACCCCTCGAGTCGTACATTGCGGGCGTGAAATCACAGGAGACATTGACATGGACTGATGACATCCGCGAGGCGTTCCGTGTAGCCCAAAACACACTCTCCACCAACAGATCAATCACATTACCGCGGCCCAGTGACCAACTATGGATCGTTACCGACGGTTCGGTTACCAAACGTGGCTTCGGATCCACACATTACGTTTCGCGAAATGGACAGACCCGTCTTGCCGGGTTCTTCAGCGCCAAACTAAAGAAACACCAAGTTACATGGCTACCCTGCGAAATCGAAGCGTTAGGCATTGCTGCAGCAGTCAAACACTTCAGCCCGTACATCATACAATCAAAGTCGAAGCCTGTCTACTCACCGACAGCAAACCGTGTGTGCAGGCCATTGACAAACTATGCCGAGGCGAATTTTCATCTAGCCGTCGCGTGACATCGTTTCTGTCAGTTGTCGCCCGATACCAAGTCACAGTGCGCCACCTGGCGGGTTCATCAAACATACCATCCGACTTCGCAAGCAGAAACGCACCGGAATGCCATGAACCACATTGCCAGATATGTTCTTTCATATCGCAAATCGAACAATCTGTCGTTATGAGTGTTGCTGTGGAACATATCATATCCGGCTCCACTCGCCTTCCGTTCACGAGCAGGTCCGCATGGCTCTCTACACAATCAGAGTGCTCTGACCTACGGCGCGTCAGAGCTCACCTAAAACAAGGCACGCGTCCATCCAAAAAAGTAACCAACGCCAAGGACGTAAAACGTTACTTATCTACTACAACGTTGGCTCGCGACGGCGTCATCGTTGACAAGTGCGACATACCATTCGCGCCAACCAAAGAACTTATCGTAGTTCCACGACAAGTGTTAGATGGCTTACTAACAGCGATCCACCTAAAGCTGAGCCACCCATCAAAACACCAACTCAAACTCGTAGTTCGTCGCAACTTCTTCGCATTGGACATCGACAACGCGATTGAGCGAGTGACCGACGCATGCCATACATGCATGTCACTAAAAAATATCCCGACTACACTCATCGAACAAACAACGACCGACGCTCCCGAAGCGATTGGTGTTTCGTTCGCAGCAGATGTTATCAAGCGTAACCGACAACTCATATTTGTCGTCCGCGAAACCGTTAGCTCATACACTTCTACGTGCATCATCGAGAGCGAACGCCATGACGCGTTACGTGACTGCCTCGCTCGACTCTGCACAGAGTTTCGACCCCTCGACGGGCCCCCTGCGATCATCCGCGTGGATCCAGCCCCAGGGTTCATCGCTCTCGTGAACGACCCAACTCTGCTACGTTTGGATATTCGTTTGGAGATAGGGAGAATCAAAAACTCTAACAAAAACCCCATAGCCGAGAAAGCTGTGTCAGAGGTTGAAGATGAGCTGCTACGACAGGAGCCTGGCGGGGGACCGGTGTCACCTCTTATACTGGCAATTGCTACCTCTCAACTCAACTCCAGAATCCGCGGTCGCGGCCTATCGGCACGCGAAATATGGTTCCAACGAGACCAGTTTTCCAACGCGCAGTTGCCTATTTTAGATCGTGCCATCATCGCTGAACAACACCAGTCTCGCCTACAAAATCACGCACACAGCCATACGTCGAAGGCTCCTCGCGGCAAAGAGGCGCCTGTACCGATAATTCATGTCGGTGACTTGGTTTACGTACTATCCGACCGCAATAAGTCGCAAGCTCGAGACCGCTATCTAGTCACCTCTATCGAAGATAGCTGGTGCTACATTCGCAAATTTAGTGGATCTCAACTACGCACTTCATCATACAAGGTGCGACTATCCGAGTGCTATTTAGTACCCGGTCATGTGTCGACCACAATACCCACGCGCCATCGTGAGGATGGAGATGACACGGAAGACGTCCCTCCATACGAAGACGACACCCCGCCTGATGTCCAACCGAATGTAACTCCACCCGAAATCCCATTAGTGATCGCAGCACCGCCCGAGGCTCCACTGACGATCACAGCGCCACCTGAGGCCCCTACAACCGCGCTACCGAAACCACCAACCACACCCAGTGACAACGTAAGGCCCACTCGGCCCATCCGCAGACGTAATAAACCTGCATATCTACAAGACTATGAGTTATAATACATGTGCCATGGACCTATTGACTCTACTGCATATTTTGTGTGACATATGCCCATATTGACTCTACTGCATATTTGTATGTCATATGGACTATCACGTTATAACCTTACAAGCTTATGTGCTATTATTAGATTAGTGAAGGAGAAAAGAAAGTGGTCACGCCATATTGGATAAGTATCACATTTCCGCTTCCTGTATTATTGCGTTGGTTAATTCCATACCTTGTTCCTGTTGTACGCTCTCTTGCCTCGACTTCCGTTTTGAGATAGGTCTGTTCAATAAATGTTCTCGTCGTTATCGAGTCTTTCCCTTCTATAATGGCGCTGGCTGATAATCATTTGCCAATGGTGACTGTCTGAGAGTCAGACTCGAGTCGAGTGTAGACTTTCGCAAGTTGCAATTCTCGTTAATTAATACACGGCTACGCGTTCTTGTTGCTAACTGCGATAGTGTAATACGTACCTTCGTACAACCTTTTTGGAATCTTCATCTTGATACGCCAAAGCACGTGTGTGTTGTTATTGTTTTCGCATGCGTGGGATGCCGATCTCGCGTAAAGCACGTGACCGAAATAGCGCAGTAGGTCGACAGCGCAATTGGCTTTCGCCAGCTATACCCGGTGTAACGACAAATCGTTTTTAGGATTAAAAAAACAAGTACGCATTTTTTTTATTAAACCAACTGTGAGCACTAGTTAAACTATTCACACATTACACATCTGGACATAAAAGAACAGGATTGGCGATGGGCAAACGAACTGATTATGCACCTTTAAGTCTAGTCTGCATCCTAGCACATAATAGTTAACACGTGTAGGCGAGCAGCAAATCCCCAACAAATGCTTTATTTTAGAAGTTAAAATGCCTCCCCACACACACACCCAAATGTTATATCATTTGAAAGATATACACATCCCCGTTCCAACGTAAGCGTGAATCCGAGGCCAAACAAGGGCACCGTCAAATGATGAATTTTCGAAATTGTGCGCTTCCGCAATCGTCTTAAAATTACAATGGTCACATATCTACTTTACTTAATTACAAGATGGGCAAGTGATATATATTTTGGAAAGCTTATTGTCTGCCTGTCACAACGAGGTACGATACGGGGGTGTTACCTGATATGGTACGAGTGGAGCTAAGGTCAAAAAAGGTCACCGTAAAATGATGAATATTCGATTTTTTCTAATGCTGCGAAAGTAATAAAGTTACAATGACCCTGCATATATTTAATTTATATGAGCGTATCATAAACTGTGTGAAAGAATCATATCTCCCCATCAAAATGAGATGTGAGTTGTCAGTTGATGGAGTAGGTGTGGAGCGACGATCAAACAGAGTCACCGTCAAGTAATAAATGTTCGAAATAGTATCATCCTGAGTAGTTATGTAGGTGGTCCAGCGTAGGCAACATCCGTTTTATCCGTTGAGGAAGGTCAAGTACCCGGATGTAGGTCAAGGTCAAATACGCGGATGTAGGTCAAAAGTCAAGTATCTGTATGTAGGTCAAGCTCAAAGTCAAATACCCGGATGTATGTCAAGGTCAAATACCCGGATGTATGTCAAGGTCAAGTACCCGGGTGTATGTCAAATACCAGTATGTAGGTCAATATCAAATGGCGCCACCTGTCGGATAGGCCGTCAACTAAAATAGCGCCACCTGGCGACATTTTTTAAAACCAAAAGTCCCCTGGCGAATTTTTAAAAACTAAATTTCCCCTGGCGGATAAGTCATGAACTGCAAGTGGTGCCACCTGACGGACAAGGGTTGAACTAAATATATGAATACTGCCAAAATTCGTGTCTCTTGCGCGCAACGGAGCCCCCTGACGGATAGATCATGACCTACAAACATCATCCCTGGCGGACAAGTGTTGAACGAAATACCGATACTGCTTAAATTCGTGCCTCTTGTTTTGTCAAGTGCTTACTCCAGGTGGATATATCATCATCATCTGAAAGCACCCCTGGTAGATAAGTGGTCAACTAAATAACTATTCTGCAATCCGCGCGTGTGTACATTCTACTATGCAGTCCGTGCTTTTGAATGTTCTATTCTACAGTCCGTGATCTTTCGGCACGCCCACGTGACCTTTCGGCACATTTACTAACTATATAAACGCGGTGTTTTGCCAATCGGACCGTCATTCGTATCACGACGACACCACGGCTAACATCACCATGTTGAAGACATCCTATTACCGCCTTCGCGATGCAGCAGACTCGAGCGATAAGGAGGAGCCAACGAGCAGACCCTTCATGCCGGTAACCAACCGCCCTGCCGGGCCATCGGAACCAGAGGTCGTGGACGTAGTGAACGTGCCAACTCTAGAATCAACGGTAAGCGCCGACCCTGTTATCAAGGTCAGAGGTCTCCTTATTGACAAAGTGCGCAAGTATACTCCCTTCTACATCGGGTGCAGATACTGCAAGAAGCGTATGATAGTCGACGATAGGGGACATTTGCAATGCAAACGACACGGTTACGTTGCCTCTGACATGTATATTTTGGTTCGAACGACCGCTGCCGATGAGGATCCCCTACCGACCACGAGACAACTACCACCATCGCAGAGACCCTTCACCTGCCCAGACTGTGGGGGATCGTTCACACGGAAATATGATTCCAAGCAACACGTCACCAGCGGATGTTGTGCCCGTCGGAAGAGGACGGCCGATGAAGCCAAGTTGTATACGCCAGTGGTGAGTCATATTTTATATCGTTTTACTATATACTTTCACCTAAAACCTCGTCCCTCGTGTCTATACTTTCCCTAAAATGGCGTCCCCATAGCTTCTGCTAAAACTTCGCCCCGTTTTATTATTTCCTATATGATTGGACTCGTCTATTACCGGTTAACATCCGGGTACACAATATTCTGTCACGTCTTTGTAATTTTTTGTCGACAATTTATCTTTATGATCATACAACTTGTCACCTTACTTCCTATCACGTAATTTCTTGTCATTGTTTCCCACCGGTCCTTGTATCACCGTTCTCTAACAACGGTGTACTATTCCCATGCATTCTTTAATATTTTTAAATATTATTGAAATATTCTTGCAGAACTACATTGAAGGCCCGCTACCAGCAAAGCGGCAACGAATGGTCTCTGTGTCGACAGAAACGATTAACGACAACGGGACAGCATCGACACCAACTTCCGTTCCTAACGACGTCACAACTACCCACGCTGTCAATGTCACAACTTCTACCCAGCCTGCCAACGTCGCAACGTCCGCTCCTGACTTTGCTGGTACGAACTTTACCATTGATTTCCCTGCGACCGAAATGAAGAAGTCGCTTGCACGCCACGTAGCATGTACCATCTTTGAACTCACAAGACGACAATGCCGTGGTTGCGAGATAGATCATCCTTGTAAATTTCATCACGATTGTATGTTATCTGATGACATTCAAATTTGCATGCACTTTGACGAGGCTGTGGAGTCCATCAATTCAACTGCAGTGATGAAAGACTGCTTGAGTGTTATGTTAGACGCAGGTGTGAAGCTATCCGACGTGACAGTCGAACAGTTGTGTAATATCAATACTTGGTTGCAAGAAGTCGATTCGAAACAGTGGCGAAACATTATGAAACAAATGGTTCTGACAGTA